>JAODKF010000103.1:638385-648850 GCA_026779585.1 Mormyrus proboscirostris
CGCTCCCTCCCTGGCACTGCAGCTTCTCGTTGTTACACCCCTGAACTCTCCCTCCCTGGCACTGCAGTTTCTCGCTGTTAGACCCCTGAGTGCTCCCTCCCTGGCACTGCAACTTCTCTCTGTTACATCCCTGAACTCTCCTTCCCTGGCACTGCAGCTTCTTAGTCTGAAGTAGGTAGAGGAGTGGCTGCAATGCTGCCCGCAGGCTGATGAAGGAGTAGCATACGGGGTAGATGTAGCAACAAAAGAGCATCTGGGGCAGGGCAGAACTGCAGGGAAAGATGGCAGCTGCGGGCAGAAAGCAGGTCAACAGCAGCACCAGGACACCCCTCACGGTACGCAGGGCGCGCTGCTTCACCGGGTGCCTGTCACCTCCAGCCGGGCCTGCCCGCCGCAATGCCTGCAGGATCGACACGTTGCAGAAGGTTGTCACCATGAAGGCAGCCACAAAGAGGCCAACAGAGATCCTGTAGCTGTGCAGTAAGACTGAGGCAGCCACTAGCGCCGAGTACACCAGCACGAAGAGCCAGAGGAAGGTGGCAGCTGCGGCGCGAGAGCGAGAGGCGGAGCGCAGCCGCAGGTACACAATGGGTTGCTGTACCGCCGTGTAGCGGTCCAGGCACAGGCAGCACAGGAATAGGGGCCCACCCACCTCATTGAGGCGTAGGGAGAACTGCAGGGCATGGCTGAATGCCGCGTGACCTGTCAGCATGCGATTCAGCAGGTGGGCAGGCAGCAGCATGCAATAGGAGCAGTTGAGCACTGACAGGCTGCCCGCAAACACATCAGAGGTGGAAACGTCAGCCTGCTGCCGCAGCAACTCCCACAGCTCCCGCAGGTTGGAAGGCACGCCCATTGTCATGGTCATGATGTCCAGCGTCATCCAGAAGAGCAGGCCGACCGCTGACTTGGGGCAGCATGCGTCACCCTGAGATGAGTTAGAGGCAGGGCTGCCTGACAAGTGGACGGGGCCATGGGAGGAGCCATTCAGGAATGAGCACAAGTAGAGACTTCTGTTGACCATTATGCATTTCTCTGCATACAAACAGAAATGCATTGACAATCAGTCTTTGGCATTAGTTTGTGTGTGAACTATTTATTAAGGTGCCTGGGCAATTATGGAAATATTATCAGCTTCTTCCTGTGCTTCCTGTGCCTGGATGAGCTATAAGGTGATGCTGTGGCCCATAGTGTAGCTGTGGCCCATAGCGTAACTGCGGCCCACGGCATACCTGCGGGGCATGGTGTACCTGTGACCCATGCCATACCTGTGGCATACCTACGGCCTATGCTGTACCTGTTGCCCACGATATACCTGTGGCCCATGGGGTACCTGCAGCCCATGGCATACAGTACATGTGGCATATCTGCGGCCCATGGTGTACCTGCGGCCTATGGCATTCCTGCGACCCATGGTGTACCTGCGGCCCATGGTGTACCTGTGGCCAATGGCATGCCTGCAGCTATACGCAGCCTCCCGCTTTGCGGCTGATTCCCGCATTCATGCCTTCATCTCCAGCCATCTTTACTCCCTCAACTCACTACTCTCTGATATTACTGGTAAATAAACTCCAGATAGTCCAGAATTCTGCTGCCTGCCTCCTTATCCACACTCCTTCTTGCACACTTCACAGCCTTCACTGGAACCCTATATTCACTGGAACCCTATATTCACTGGAATGCATCCACTTTAAAATACTTCCCCTGACATTCAAAGCTCTCAATCACACCTTTCTGAGCTGCTTCTCCCCTATCAGCCTCCCTGCAGTCTTGGATCCTCCTCTTCTGGCTTTCTCCTCATGCCCCCCTTCCAAACTCCATGGCTATGGTTACCGCGCATTTTCCCGTTTAGCTCCCCGACTATGAAACTCCCTTCCTGCTGCTAATCGTCTGTCGATCTCGGCCTCATATTTCAAACACAAGTTAAAAACCTTTCTTTTTGCTCAAGTGTATAAGCTTCCCCATCCATAATATGTTTTGTCATTTTCTTATCTTTTACCTTATTCTATGTAAGCATCTTTGAAATGTGCTATATAAAATTCTTCTTCTTCTTCTTCTGCTTCTTCTTCTTCTTATTATTATTATTGTTATTATCAAGAATACTACTACTACTAATAATAATAATAATAACAATAATACAAATAATAACAATAATAATAATAATAATACATTTTAATTTCATGTTCAAACAAGAGCTAATTGAATTTATTGCCATAGGGCTGCTTAGATCCTTGCTGCAGTTTTCTGCCTGAATGCCTAATGTTTCTGGACACATACCGCCTCCCGCAGGACAGGAAGCACATTGCATGGTCACTTTGAAGGACATTGTCCAGAACAGGTGAGAAACTGCACAGCCACTTTTATCAGTATCGACTATGCAAGAAACAAAACTTTCCTAATCTATTTCAGAAAATCTTGTTTCAATAGCTATTTTGGGTTTTCCAAACTTGCAAAGAAAATATTTTATCAATAGTCTGCATTAATTTTATAGCAGAACCTGCACATAAAGACATTATTCATACCCATTTGTGTAAGCAAACATGCTCAGGCACAAAGATGTATGCAAAGTCCTACTGACAAAACGGTAAGCTGTGCAGTTAGGGCAACAAGTCTCAAATGCTAATGCCCACTGTGAGGTAGCTGTGTAGAGCCAGGGTGATTTTACACAAGCACTGCATTCTGTAAAACACCACAAATGAAGCAGATTAACTGCCTGGGAAGATTTCCTGTCAGGAGGTCACAAAAAACTGGCACCCACACAGTATATTGCTGAAACAGATAAAATAGAAATTCAGATCAGTGCCAGCAGATACGTAGGACAGACTCATGGAAAATACCAAGCAAAGAGGACAACAAAGAGGACAAAGAGAATGTCAGCCCATCGCCAGCGCTGCTGAAGAAGAGGGATACTCTAAAGCCATATTTCATCAAAGCTGCTGGTTAGTCACATTTTAATGGTGCAGAGCAGTCATGGTACTCACAATTAAAGCCGTAAGGATGCGGGGCACACGGACAAGCTTCTTGGTGGGGGGTTTACCTGCGCTGCTCTCCTAGGTGTGCTGACCTTCTCCTCTTGCTGTGGTAACAGGCCCACCTGGGAGGGCAGGCATTGAGTGCGGATGAAACACCTGGTCACTGTTTTGGATGGAGACAAACACAGAATGCGGGGTGTGCAGGACGTGTAACAGAGTCCAGGCCCTGATCTGACCACATAGGGAATCTGTTTAGGTACATCAGCAAAGTGCGGTTCATAGATCAGGGGTGGGAATAACATGAAGTCCTGCTACTGTATATGAATTGTATGAAAATAACCCCAATGGTTTAACCCCAAAATAGTCTTAATAGTACTGTGATAGCCCAGTGCAGCCAAACACCTGCCTGGCTCCAGGTTCAATTCCCAGCCTCAGTCTCATGTGCAGGTTTCTTACATTTGTGTGGGTACTTCAGAAATTGCTTGTGACATGTGCCGCTTGCCCTTGGAAGCAAGGACACTGGAGGCAGCAGTGTAGGGGCTCAGCTGGCAGTGCAGGGGCACTGCAGGCAGGATCATCTGAAAAGCAGGAAGCTCTCCAGCAAGGACACTGGAGGCAGCAGTGTAGGGGCTCAGCTGGCAGTGCAGGGGTACTGCAGGCAGGATCATCTGAATGGCAGGAAGACATCCAGCAAGGACACTGGAGGCAGCAGTGTAGGGGCTCAGCTGGCAGTGCAGGGGCACTGCAGGCAGGATCATCTGAAAGGCAGGAAGATCTCCAGCAAGGACACTGGAGACAGCAGTGTGGGGTCATAAGGGACTCACTGGGCAGTATGGGGGCTCAGCAGGCAGCCTTAGGGCTGTTCTCTACAAGAGGGGAGGATGCATGCACTGTAGCTGTAAATTTACAGTTGGTTTCATACAGCATTTTACTGTATTTTGGTCATGCAGCAAGCTACTGTAAAATTTCAATAATATCTGTAAATTTCCAGAAAATTACAATGATACAGCTCTTCACTATTACAGTAAAATACTGGACTTGCAGGGTATTCTGGGATGTTTAATGGCTTTAGGGTTTAGTTGTCCGTTTTGTTTAGGCTAGCTGTTGCATGGGTGCCAGAACAAATTGTCAGTTGGGGGTTTGACACGGTAAACTGCTCTTTTACAATTATACTATACTTTTTTATTTGTACACTGTTAAAGTAATTATTAATTTAATCTACGCTATATATATTTTTTTGTTTGTTTTTGCTTGTATTTTATGGTATAATATTGCACTGCTCTACAAATAGGGTTTAAATATTTTCAATCTTTATTGTGTTGAATATTTGAATATTTCTATAAAATACGCAGTTATAAGCTGTTGATGAGTTACATGCAATGTTTTAACGTGTTAACCTCGTGCAATGTCGCTGCATGGAGGCCATCATTTGTTTTTTCCCTTTTGGCATTTTGATAAGGTAATTTTTTTAACTTAATGATTGTATACATTTTATTTTTAGATTGTTTATCTTGTTCAACTGGAAGTGTCAGTCCAGGAATGTGGAAAACACGTAAATGAGTTTTTCAAAAGCAAGCCTACCAATGAAAACATCACAACCATTCTTACCAGTGGTGAACAGGACCTGATAGCTCTGTTTCAGAGTCACTTGATTAGTTCTGAAAGGTGGGGGCTGGTACAGTGGTTAGCACTCATGCCTCTCAGGGCCATCTGGATGCAGTTTTCCATGTTTTCTCTGTGATTGTGTGGGGATGCTCTGGGTACTTCAGTTACCTCCCACAATCCAAAGACATGGGGGTTAGGTGAATTGGAGGTTGGAAAATTGGCCCTGTGTATGGTGACTGTGTAAATTGTGTGTTGGTATATGACCTTAAATCAGGGGTGTCAAACTCCAGTCCTGGGGGGCCGTGTGGGGCCTGTGTAGCTTTTCTCTGTACCACCAGCCCTTCAGCACTGAAGTCTGACACCTGTGCCTTAGATGAACTGGCAAATTCAGCAGTGATAAGAATCAGTTCACCTGTGTTAGTGGTTAATGTGAAACTTGCAGTTTTTCAGACTTCGTTTTGCAGCATAGCTGTAAAATTGCATTAGAGCACAGCAGACTACTGTACAATGAAGTTACAGTATCAAACTGTAGAAGTAATTGTAGTGGCATGCTTGTAAATTTACAATAAATTACTGTGTTTTGCACATACAGTCTTATACTGTAAATATTAATTACAGTACTGCCCCAGTAATAATACAGTAAGTGGCTGGTAACTCTGCCAGTACTTTACTGTAAATTTACATAGTTTTTTCTTTACAATGTGTTCTCTCCGTGTCATGCAGGTTTCCTCCGGGTACACTGGTTACTTCCTGCAGTCCAAGGACATGGAGGAAAGCTGACTGGACTGACATCACCTCCATGGGTGGACCTCAGCCATGCACCTTATGCTGCAAGCAAGATATAGGTGATATAGGTGATATAGGTGACCCTGAGCAGGATAAGAGCTTGGAATGCATGGAAATACCCCGCATTCAAGCTTACAGGAATATCAGGAATATTAACTCTCACCTGCCAAAAATCCTTTTGCAGCTATGGATGATGATCCTGACTGGTGATTCTGAGGGTTAGGCAGTCTGAACAGATATCGTGCAGGGAGGGTGGAGTCACTGGTGACTCCGAGGGTTCAGGAGCGTGAACAGTTTACGTGCAGGGAGGGTGGAGTCACTGGTGATCCTGCAGACTTGGGTTCTGCCCCTTGCAGAGTAAATGTCTTGCGGGGCTGGTTGAGAGTTTCCAATGATGTTTTCAGCCACATGTAGCGCCCTCTTCTGGGCCTTTCATTCCTGTACAGTGAAGCATCCATATCAGGCTGTCATGCTGCCCATCAGGATGCTCCCTATTAGCCCAGAATAGACGTGCTTTAAAATGTGATGCAGTGCATCCTGAAGGGAGGCATGACCTTTTACTAAATAAATCTACAACAACTTAACGAGACACCTATAGCAGCACAGAGATACACAGCTGTCTGTCAACAGTTTTATGTTTAAAATTTACTTTTGTGGATTGTTGTCAATGAGCCAAAGATGTCAGTGTCGACAAAATACAAACTAATCTTGCTTTATTCTCACACTTAATAATGAAGCAAGTTAACTAGCTATTTAGCCATCGTCAGCCATGTTAAAATTACTGACATAATCCAAACCATCATGAATCATGAATCCTCCAGAAACACGCAGCCATTCTAATCAGTGCATGAGCGGGTCATGAATACAAATGTTAACTAGTACAAACATAAATACTAGTTATGTTGATGACTTCATAGATCATGTTTTCATTTATCATTTGGATGTTGAATGGCATCAGTAAACAGAGGAGAATGGTTATATTCCATTTATAGTTAAAAAATCAATATTGTTAAAAAGTGGATGTATGTGGTTTTCAGCAGACGGCGGGGATATGCTGATGCTTGGACAGATTAGGTCTCTGGGCTAAACCCCTGGGGTGAAATTCCCCAAGCCTTCTTAACACTACGTTTTTTGTAAGTTCTATATTTTAATGTAGAAAATCATTAAGCATTAAGGTTTCAGGAGTCCAGGTCCTGATGTCTTAGGATCTGAGCAACACCCCTGAACACTACAACTGCTTTGCACCGAGCACTAACAGCATTAAGGGCCTCCTGTTATTCAGCTGGGAGATGCTGAAACGCCGCATGTGGCAGGCATTGGTCCTGCAGACACAGCCGTCCTTTTTTGAGAAAAATGAACGAGCTTTTTCAGGATGAGTCAGACAGCAAAACTACACCTCAAGATCTATATTTGGAGAAGCTGGAATCAGAAAAACAGCAAGTTACTTCCGATACACACCATTTGCACTTCTGTCACCAAATATAGAGACTGTGTAGGTAAGGCCCTTAAACCAAAATGCTGCAGGGACATTGTCTGGCCAGGAACCCCAGACAAAAGCTTCTGCTAAATCAAGTATGTTAAATTAAGGCTGTTCCTAAGCTCTGCAGGATGGCAGGTCTCCAGGTGGGTGACCACTGCCAAAGTCTATCTGCGTTAACAGCATTTTAAATGCTACATCATCAATACCAACAAGTGTAATTAACCTATTGCAGCTTGAATAAAAGAAAACTCCACCTAAATGTGATGACGCTTATTCATGCAATATGCACAGTGATCTAAAATCTGTAGTTTAAACTAGACTCGCTCACCTTTCCAGCGGAGCTTTGCCTCCTATTTTTAAAGCTACAGCTTCTGCCCACATAGATGCGATAATTACGATTATGTGACACTAGTGTCCACATTCATTGGCGTCAAGAGCCAACTTTTTTCAATAAAATTGGTACAATTTTCACTCATATTTGCCTGCATGCCTGTTTACATTCATGCAAGAATTGTTTGGGCGATTGTTTGTTTGTCTTTTAAAGGTACGCAGAATACACAACACGGAAACGTTGGATGAAGAGCCGATTTCCGTCTGGAAATAAGTGAAAGGAAAAAACCACCGATTTCATTTTCCTTGAGGACATTGCGTCATCGAAACAAAATGAAAAATGACATCACAAGCAGCTGAAACAGCATTAGATATTCACTTTACCAGTTTTACTTTTTTGCAAGCCTTTTTGAGCCCCACAAAACTTTACCACTTTCAGGGGTGCATTACCACTGTGGAAATTCGGACATGGACTAAGTGGTTACGCAGCAATTATGAAAACTGGAAACCTTTTCCCACGCTGTAAAATTAAATATTGCACAGATGCATATTACACGATAACGCTCTATGTTGGATAATAGCAAAATATATGAATACTTCTGTAATATGTTGATACATATGGCATGACATTTCAGTGATCTGAACGCAAATGATAAAATATACGTAAGGTCATTAAACGATTCATGGGGAACTTCAGATCACAGATGTTCAACTGTCTATTCTTCATACATGAGAGGGAGAACATGCAATGAATCATTTTTTTCCTGATATAGAGAACATCGTCTGTCCATAACTAAATTCTTTTAGATCTTATTCAATATTAGATAGGCCTATTTGGTGTAATTGGAGTTAAAATTTTACCGTAGCCTTAAAAATGAACACTGTGGGGGACATATAAAGAAATAGGCATATGGATGTCGGAGTTCTTTGTCCATCCATCCATCCATCCATCCATCCATCCATTATCTATACCGCTTTATCCATTTCAGGTTGCGGGGAAGCTGGAGCCAATCCCAGCATCTTCGAGCGAGAGGCAAGGTACACCCTGGGCAGGTCGCCAGTCCACCACAGGGCCAACACAGACAAACATAGACAAGCACACTGACATTCACACCTATGGACAATTTAGAGAAGCCAGTTAACCTAAGTTAACCTAAGTTCTTTGCTCTTAAGTAAAACATTTTGCGAAGCTTTCGTGCAAGAATCAATTTGAGATGACTTTAAATCCTGTAACCCTCCAAAAAGGCATCGTTGGCACTGTAAACCCAACCCAGGTTAATGTAGGCGAGCTGAAATAAAGGTGGTTCCTCTGCTTCAGTTTATTTTTATTTTCCCCAAAATCGGTTAATCTGTAATATAACTGATAGTAACGGGGGATACATGGACAAGGACTAGAGCGGCACTCCTCTTTACCGTTGGATTCTGGGTACCGACAGCATCCAGCAGCATCTACTCCGCCTCCACTGACCTGCTCGACGGTCCTCCGTTGCCATGGCGATGACGTCATCCTGCAGCACAGGGGAGCCTGGGCGGCGGCGCGAGCAGTCTCACGCACCGCGAAAAGGGTAAGGAGCTAGAGCCCGAGCGAGAAGCCGCACGCCCCTGCAGTCCTCCGTCGCGAGCCGCCCTCGAACCCGCAAGTGTCGCCATGCGCGAGATCGTGCACCTGCAGGCCGGACAGTGCGGCAACCAGATCGGCGCCAAGGTGAAGCGGGGATGTGCACTGGGAAGGGAAGGGATGAAATGAGATGGGGTTTGGCATAGCTTTTCAATCACTTTGCCTTAAATATGCAGACGCTTTATTTTATTGCCCATTAATGTGCATGCATGAAATCGATGTGTTTTTTTACACCGTTATTCTGAACTTTAGTAAGAACAATCGTTCATTTAGCCGCAGAATTTTCCAGAATCCTAATGTAGAAAATGGTGGAAATCCACCTACGGTGGAAACAATAGAACGACGCGAGACTAGTACCCGCCCGTGCATCTGTCTGTTTGTCCGTCTATCTAGCTGTCTGCATTGTGTTTAAATTATCATAATGTTTTATATGCGTGCATTTATTTTATTTATTTTTTAGTTTCTTTTTGTTTAAATAGTTCGTTTTATATATTTCGCGGCGATGCTTTCAGCACAGATGCATAAGGAGGGTTCATTTTTAAGGTTACAAAGATGATAAAAATATCCATTATTTTCGTAATATGATCGACGATCTTTGCGGGCATAGTCGGGTGGCAGCGGGAAATGGCTGGCGTTCAACGCTCTGCAAGTCATCTCTCAAAAATGATGCAAGACACAATATAAACGAATACGTGCAGCACTTGTTAATTTGCAATGCAATAGATTTGTTATAGTAAGTAAGGCACAGACAGCGGCAGTAAAATGGCTATCGTAGTATGAAGGATTGCATTTAAATCGCTGGCTCATTGCCCCCTCCCCCGTTCGCCCTGCAGTTTTGGGAGGTGATCAGTGATGAACACGGCATCGACCCCACCGGAACTTACCACGGGGACAGCGACCTGCAGCTGGACCGGATCAGTGTGTACTATAATGAGGCCACAGGTGAGTTACTAAGGCCACCTTCAGACGTGACCATAGTGAAAAGGGCGTAGGCTGCGGCATGACAGACATCAGAGAGCTGCTAGCTCGTATGTCCGTGATTTGGGATGTGCAGGTGCTGCCATCTTTACAGATAAGTTGGACTATCCTGGGAATGATGAGAGTCCACACAGGAGTACAAAGACTGTGTGTCATGGATGGCTAGACAGTGAGTTCTTAACAGCTGATGATGTGTCAAATCTCTGTTTTCCAGGAGGAAAGTATGTTCCCCGGGCGATTCTAGTGGATCTGGAGCCAGGGACCATGGACTCTGTCCGCTCTGGACCCTTTGGCCAGATCTTCAGACCTGACAACTTCGTGTTCGGTTTGTTGTTCTCTGTGCTTGCAGTGCTTAGCTGGGGTCATCTTTGCTGTATGCAGCGTGGCTATGTCTGATCATAGCTGCAGGGATGGTAGCACATCATGTGAGTGTCTGTATCTGTGTGTGTGTGTGTGTGTGCACAGGGTGTGCCTCGTTCATACCTCACACTTGCCTTAATCCTTGCCAGTAGCTTCATGCTGTTTACTCATTGCAGTGGTTGTCAGTCTCGGTGATCGATTGAACTCGTCTGCTGCTCTGTTGCTTGTACTTGCTGATACAGGCCAGAGTGGAGCTGGGAACAACTGGGCCAAGGGCCACTACACAGAGGGGGCGGAGCTGGTGGACTCGGTGCTGGACGTGGTGAGGAAGGAGGC
>JAODKF010000103.1:670151-693453 GCA_026779585.1 Mormyrus proboscirostris
CTGGATTACTTCTATCCCCTTTTTTGAATATGGGTGTTATATTAGCATGCTTCCAATCAGAAGGTACCACACCCGCAAATAACGATTTCTGGAACATTAAAGTTAAAGGTTGGCTAATAATATCCCTCATCACTTTTAAAAGTATAGGTAAGATGCCATCAGGGCCCTGCGATTTATTTATTTTGAGTTTGGGTTTGCCAGTCGATTGAAGACATATTACTTCAGTTTAAAATACCCATAACCTACATACACATAACACAACATGGATATGGGTGCTGGTGCTGCTGTATGCCATTTTTATCTACTATGCCTGTCCATTAATGTGTCAGTGCATGTTCGGACCACCCATGCTCTCTGCCTTCCTTCCTCATGTCTGGATTGTGTCCGTCTGGAGCCCTGGTTCAGTCCCATTACAGGGTGACATTGTGGATGTTATGTTATGGGCTTATGAAGTCCACAGTTCGAAAAGCATATGAATTGTGAATTGTCCAGGAGATCAAAAAATAATGTCAGTTAAGAATGACGCCGTCATTGATTCAGTGATGATGTTCTGTCACTTGGCGGTGCTGCATCCATTGCTGCAATGAATTATTATTGAACTTTTGAACTTTTTCAGCCCTTTGCTACATTGCATTGCATCCTAGTATATAACTAGGAAAAATCTAAATTTAACAGAAATAAAAAGAACAAGAATTTATTCTTTTTTATTTTCGTTTGAACGACTGGCGGATGGGGATACTGCAGTACAGCAATGTCAGTCATCTGTCTACACGTAAATTCCTCAGTATAAAATTAGGTTCACCATCCTTCAAATCCTTCATAATCAGACCCGCAATCGTCTTTGTCGTCGCCGGGCAACTCAATTGCGACCTGTGCTTCTTTGCTATCACTGATGTTGGACGTTGCGACGTTGTCGCAGACGTTGCGTGTATTGCTGGTAAGCTTGTAGGTGGAGGAAGGATTTCAGCTTTGTGAAAACCGTTCTGTATGCTTTTTGGTTTCACGTTGTTCCACGTCGTAATAACCCATTCGCACGCTTGACTGAACGTTGCACGTTGCTGCTGGCCAGACGGGGAGAACGAACGCCGTGACTAATAACGTGAGGCGGCTTATCTTAGAGTTTTAAAACATAAATAAGCATTTTCTGCGGTTTATAGAATGGGGCGACCTATAGTGGTGGGAGGCTTATCATTGGGGAAATACAGTATTCATTATTTCTTTCTGACTTCCCATTTTACTGTTTTATGCATTATTCTGTATAAAGAATGTAGTAATGTGTCACAACACACCTGTGTAAATCGCCTTGTGGTGACTCTGTGAAAGGCGCTATCTAAAAATAAATTGAATTTGAATTGAATTAAAGATGGCATACAACTAAGTTACAGGAAACACCTATGTGAAGAGCAGTGAATACCTTTTTGCTTGTGTCTCCATACTTATTCATCAGAAAATTCAATCGATAACCGATATACTTTTAACACTGGTAGTGATACTTGCCAGCACCTATTAGCCAGTCAGAGCTATAATGCAAAACAAAGTGATTGTCTTGAGATGTTCTCCCAGTCACAGAACACTGTTCTTAGGATGCATTGATTATCTTCTTTTGTTGCTTTAAACTTAGCCATTTTGTGGCCAACCTTGAGTTTTCTTTACTTTGGTTGTTAAGGTCTTTTGTACAATTGCTTGCCAAACTTGGGATTCATTAAGTATAAGACCAAGATAAGGAGAAAAAAAAATGCTGATTTTAAAGAAACCTAAACTCTGACTTTAAGGAAAATCTCAACTCAATGTGACATGTGCAAAAGGTCCCTGGTTTTTATGACCAGAGCTGTATGCTGGTTTTCATTCCAGCTGTGGTGATTATTAATTAGATTTAATCATTTTGCTGTTGATTGACTTCTTTTCATTTTTGATGATGTAAAATCGACAGAACACTCAACATCAACCAGAACACAAAACACAATCATGAGATTACCAGACACCAGTACATGTACCCTAATAGCAGACAGCTTAGTTAATTACTTCATAAATGCCTAGTGAAACACCTACTGTGAGGAAGACCTGGAATCCCAGAAAGCTTCAGAGTTACAGTGTTAAACTATTTTGAGTGTGAACCGGTCGCTACGTTTGAGGTGCTACTTAATTTAAGTGGCTTTGTCAGCTGTGGCTTCATTCCATTTTTGAGCTTTGTCTCTGTGTAACTCCTGTGGTCTGCCATTGGGCTCCCCTCCATTAATCATTTCCATAGTGATCTTGGACCCAAGCATTTTGTGGGTAAAAGCCAGCCTTGCGCAAGGTGTTGTGCAGAAAGGGGGTTTCCAGCTAGAATTGAATTTTGGGTATTGAGAAACAGGGAACTTATCCCAGCCAGCTCAAACAAATCAATGGAAATGCACAGTTTGGAAACATTTTGAAAAACAGCTTGGTTCCTGTCATGACCTGCGCGTCCAGTCCTCGTGTGTGCCACGCCCCCTCATCATCCACATGTGCTTCTCCGATTGTGCCCAGCTGTTCCCTGTTAATTCGACTTCTTTAGTGTATATCAGTCCATGTCCTCCTCAGTCTTTCATCAGTCATTGTTGTAATGTGCCTCGTTGTCCACCCAATAAACCCTCGTTGTCCGTCAGCCTGCCTACCTGCCTGCTTTCTGGGAGCCGCTCGTCTGCTCATCCATATGCGGACGTGACAGAATGACCGACCACAGAAAGAAGACGCTTCAGCTCTCCACAGTTGAATACAACGCCTTAATCACATAGGCCGAATACTGGATCCAGCAGCCTGAGATTCGGGAGGACACTACAGCATGTGCACTCACTGCACATACCAGGGACATCCTGACGAGGATTTCCCCGACGAAGGTCGCCTTCCTGGCAGAAGAGGTGCGTCTAAATCTAAGGCAGCTTCAAAGCATGGCAGTGGAAGCAAACCGGCGACTGCGGTTCGCTTTAAAACCCGCCGGCTGTCCCTCTGGAGAAAGAAGAAACACAAGGGGAGAACACTGGAGGATGCCCCGACGATCTCCCTGGGGGCATGCTCTCTCTCTCCTGCTCTCGCGTCACCCCGGACGTCACCGCCACTGACTGGCGGCTTACAGCTTCCGGCCAGCGCACTTGGCCCATAAAGGGGCCAGCTCGGTGAGGGACTACGCAGAGCCGGGAGGCAGCGACTCTGGATGAGCTGGCTGAGGTGCCCGACCTCTCGGCAGCTGCCACTGCTCTGCCCGCAACTTCGCCCGCTGCAGCTGCCACCTCACTCGCTGCGCCACATGCTGCAGCCGCTACGCCCGCTGCACCGTCCAATGCTGCAGCCATTCCTGTCCTGCCCATCCCGGATCCGCTCATGGCACGCCCCAGCCTGGCTCTCCCGTCCCGCCCGTCCAGCCCAGCTCTCCCGTCCAGCTCGGCTCTCCCGCCTAGTCCCGCTTGCCTGTCCAGCCCGTCTCGCCCGCTCTTGTTCCTGCCACAGGGCCAATGGCCCCTGTCCCCGAGGAGGTCCCGGACTACCTCACCATCACTCCTCCTCCCTTGGTAGAGGAGGAGGAGCTCGAATGGGACCCCTCAGGGATTTTCTTCCTGGGCTCCAGAGACTCAGATGGGGGAAGGACTCCTCCCCCATTACTCCAGCATGGGGGCTCCCGACCTAAACCCCGTCTGTCAGTGTTCCATAAGGGCAGGGGACACCTTCGCAGGGGTCGGGTCCCACCTGCCCTACCCCCTGGCTCGCCCGCTAGTCCCCTGGCTATGGCTTGGTGGCTGCCTGCGGGACCGGCAGCGCCTGCTCGGCTCCCACCTCTGGGTCCCCCTACGTGCCGCGTTTCCCACCTGCGGTCCCTCCGTTGGTGCCTCGTCGGCCGCCTCCGGGTCCCCCTGCTTCGGCTGGGCATCGGACGGCGCCTTCCCCGGCTCCTGCTGTGGCTTCGCCTGCCACGGCTTCCCCCTCCTGCCTGCCTACACCAGCGTTCCCTCCTGTTCCTTCCTCGTTCCCTCTGTCTGTCCCTCTGTCTGTCTCCTTACCCCCTTCGTGGACCCCTCCTGCTCCCGCCTCCCTGTAGCCTGCAGCCCCTCCGGCTGCCTTCCCTCGCCCGCCTGGGTTCTCTCAGGCTCCCCTTTGTCTTCTGTCCATTCCTGTCTGGTCTCTCATGTTCACTCCTCGTCCCTCTGTGCCTCCCGTGTTTACTCCCAGCCCTTTTGTTCTGCCTGTTGGTATTCCCTCCGTGTCGCCCTTTCTGGTTTGTTTGTCTTCTTTCCCTGTCCTGTGTCAGGTTCTGTCGTGGTTGCTGCCCCTGTGTTTGTTTTGTGTTTCTGTTCTGTTCCCGGTTCCCCGTTGATGTTCTGGCTTTTGTTTTTCAGGTCTTGTTCCTGGTCTCGTCCTGCCCGCCGCTCTCCTTGGGGCACACCCGGAGTGTGTGCCTTGGGGGGGGAGTTCTGTCATGACCTGCGCGTCCAGTTCTCGTGTGTGCCACACCCCCTCATCATCCACGTGTGATTCCCCGATTGTGCCCAGCTGTTCCCTGTTAATTTGGCTTGTTTAGTGTATATCAGTCCACGTCCTCCTCAGTCTTTCATCGGTCATTGTTGTAATGTGCCTCATCCACCCAATAAACCTTCATTGTCCGTCAGCCTGCCTACCTGCCTGCTTTCTGGGAGCCGCTCGTCTGCTCATCCATACGCGGACGTAAGAGTTCCCAAAAAATACGCTAGGTTTTGTAAGTCTGACCAGGCCATAACTGAAGGGAATGTAAATTTGTGTGTGTGTGTGTGTGTGTGTGTATATATATATAGGAACCCGCACTACAGGATACCACGAAAAGAGGAGAACTTGTGACTGGACGCATGGGGTGCAGGGGGGGTACAGGGTTGGTCAGTTTTTGGTCAGCACTGAGGTATATGTTTCTCTGTGAGTTAGCAAACAACAAACAAGAGAAAGTTGCACTTTGCATGTTCAGTTTCATGTTTATTACTTTTCACAGAGACATGTTTTGGTGTACAGTAGTACCTTCTTCAGTCTGTTATTTACAGTGTGTGTATTCACACCTTAAATAACCACACTCATAAGTACCTCACTGGCCCTTTAAGACACTGGAGCGTAATCACAAATGCTAAAATCAATATGCTGAGAAAAATGCTTTATACCTAACACCAAATGCTTTAAGGTAAGGGGCACAGTCACATGTTTATCCACATTTGTTGGTTACTTGTTGGTTACTTGTTGACATGTCCTTGTGGTTTATATTATGTCGGGAAAACAAAGCAACAACTTAAGAATTTTTGAAGATAAATATGCCATAGGGGACAAAACTTTATTGTCCTCACTGGCCAGACATTTTAATGCAACTCACTGAGAGTTGCTATGTTACAAAGTTATACATGGGACTTATTTGTCATGGCTCCGCGGCGCATGGCGCACTGACAAAGGCGTTGGAAGCCAGGAAACGGTGAACATGGAGTTTAATCACAAGAGAAGCAGGCAAAACATAGGTTGACAGAAGACCCTGACAATACAATGACCGGACTGGGGAAACAAACTGAAACACGGACTAAATACAATGGACTGATGACAGCAAGCAGGAACAGCTGGTGAACATGGGGATTCCACAGGGGGTTGATGGGGGGGCGTGGCATGCGAGAGGAGCGGATGATCGGGGCATGACACTCTGGGGTGCGCCTAAGGGGAGCAAAGCAACGGGGACCGGGGACACAACCTGAAAAACAAATCAACGGGGCACAGGGAACAAGACAGACATGCAGAACAGACACAGAAACAGCAGCTCAGACAGCAACCGACAAACCACAGGAAAAGCAAACATGCACAGGGGCAACACCAGAGACATAGGGGGAACACCAACAGCAGGAACGAAGGGGCCAAGACTGAACGAAGAAGAAACAGGAGGACGAGGAGTAGACACACGGGCCACAAAGGGACTGAAAGGCACAGAGGGACCAGGGGCGAACACTGGGGGCACAAAGGCAGGGGGCAACAAGGCAAAGGGCGGGGGGAAACGGGGAGCCAGAGGGCACCCTCGGCGAGTGTGAGGAGGGAGCACGAGGGGACGACAACGGGGCCAAGGAGGAAGGCGGAGAGACTAACGAAGGGGGCAAGGAGGAAGGCGAAGGGGACACAGGAAAAGGAGAGGAGGGAGCAGGAGACACGGCAGCCAAAGGCGCAGCAAGGAAATGGCGACCGACCAGTCGGAGCCAGGGGACCCGCAGTCGACCGACGAGGCATCAGAGGCGGGATCCGAGGTAGCTGACGAGCCGATGCCAGGGGGACCCTAGGTGCAGGTGTCTCCTCCCTTTCCTGGAGACTGAGAGGCAGGGACCTGGCCAGGGTCTGCCACACTGAGGTAGACCGAGGTAGGCGTCTTCGGTCAGGTGGGTTACCTTTTGGGGGAGTCCGGTCATTCTGTCACGGCTCGACGGTGCACGGAGCACTTACAAAGGCGTCAGAAGCCAGGAATCGGGGAACACGGGGTTTAATCATAAGAGAAGCAGGCAAAAGACAAGTTGACAATACAATGACCGGACTGGGGAAACAAACTGAAACGTGGACTAAATACAAAGGACTAATGACAACAAGCAGGAACAGCTGGTGAACATGGGGATTCCACATGGGTTTGATAAGGGGGCGTGGCACACGAGAGGAGCAGATGATCGGGGCATGACATCATTGCTGTGTGCTGTGGTGTGTCAACCACGTCATTTAATCACTTTCACTTAATTTTTTCCTCAAATACAGCCAAACTGAACATAAGACATTTAAAAAGGAGAGGAGGCCATTCGGCCCATCAAGATCATTTGGGGAGAACTTAATTAATAGCTCAGAGTTATATAAAATCTTATCTAGCTCTGATTTAAAGGAATTTAAAGGGTTCTAGCTAGCACTACACTAACTGGAGGACTATTGTATACTCTAACTACACGCTGTGTAAAGAAGTGCTTCCTCAAATCCATTTTAAAATGGCATGAACAAGGCCTTTTACCTTACCTGCTTCTTGTGATTTTAATCTTTTTTCATATGATGTGTAGCAGTAACATTATTATTGTGGTATTTTTGGGTGAAGATGAACTGTCATAAAGGTATCTATCTTAATGTTATGTGTTGATGTCATTATGCTGATTTTGCGTAGGTATGATTCGCCACAACACTGGCTGTTTCTAAGGCTGTGGACAGATGATGTCCTGTATGACACTTCTTGAATTGACATTGGCTGTTTTGGTTTTTAAGTGTGGATATTTAAGGTTTGAATGCAGACATTGTAAATTACTCACTGAGGAAGGTACTACGCCTAATTGCGTTTGTACGAAGACATATACAATGTAATAAACATAAACCCAATCATGTGCAGCCAATTCTTGTTTTTTATTTCACTGACTTAATTATGGTGCAGCAGTCTGAAAGTTGAAAAAGACTGGGAGTGAAGCCCATCTTTATTTTTGAATTACTGTGGGTTACAACACTATGCCTGTCATCAGAAGGTTAGCAATTCAAACCCTGTGGTCAGCAGAATGATGTGACCATTGGGCGCCTGGGCAAGGCTCCTAACTCTCGAGTGCTCCCTGAGGGCCTGGTTAACCCTGCATTCTCAAAAAACTGAATATTAAGAGTGTGATGTTATTGTTCTGTAGACTATAAAACCCTCTCCTGCAGGTTATTTAGTAACATTGAGCTGATATTTGCTTTGCACAAAAGGTTCATCCAACTAACTAAATGTAAGAAACTTTGAGTTGCAAGCATGTATTTGTATAAATGGACTAAATCACTTCTGATCTGTATTATTTACAGAAAAGAGAAAGAGATAAGATAAGCGGCCCTTCTGGGAATCCAGGCAGATACAGGAAATCAGTCACATTTCCAAAGCCAATATGGCCAAGGGAAGGATACTCAGGGGCAGATGTACAAAAAACATGTCACTGGTCTGCAGCTAGCGCACGCTGTGCCCAGTCATTTACGTTGGATGTACATTAAAAACAATAAAATGTTGGCAATATCTTTGAAGCAGCTGATCCCACGAAATATTTGAAGTTCAATGTAAATGATTTATTCGTTTAACCTGTAAAAATTGGTTTAGCGATAAACACAAGAACAAAATAATAATATTGAGCTATGAAAAACAAGGAGAAGATACACACTGTAGGAACACAGGGGTGTAGGTACATATCCCTAACAATATTGTAGGAGTACCATGTGTGTTTAGGGGAGTGGAGCGTTTATGAACTGATTTGGTTACTACTAATGTCGAAACTAAACCTTCACCCTCAGATGAACAACAGCTTTATTTTATTTTTTCAGTGCAGCTTAATCTTCCGTAATAGTGCTATTTACCACAGATTAAGCCACAGGTCATTTGGAGATGCATGGTTACTTGATAAGCATTGATTTCATTTATTTCGCAACAAATTATTGGCATATTTTTGTCCACCAGCTTTATTTCAACTAGTGTTCCAAGCATTTACAATAGTCACCACAAGCCCTGTTTTGTCAATATGCTACAGTTCACTAATATATTTAACTTATATTTAAGGTGATAGTGGGTAGCCACAACAGCCATGGCTAATGATGGTTAACAAATCAATGACTGTAGCATCTGGCCCTGCAAGTGGTGCTTCAACGTGCAGGGAAAATTTTTGGGGGTTGGTGGCGGGATTGGCACTCGAGCCACCGTAAAACAACTCACAACTCACAACCGCTCTGTATAAACAGGTACGATACCCTTCTGCTCTCCATGGGAGTAACTTTACTGCAGCTGCCCACAGGAAGGTTGCATGCATCGTGAAGGGGCTTGGGGAAAGTCTACAGGAGGCTCATCCCTGGAAAAGTCGAAACGATTGGAGAGTTAATATGGTCTGGCCTGTTGGGGATCGGGGCCGGTGTGGTGCTGAGGTGTCACCTGCTGCATGGCGGCACTTGGGTCCCAGTTTGAGGAAGCCCATCCGGGTAGGCGTGTGGAACGTCTTATAGCTGGCCTGGTAATTTGAGCCGTTGTTTAAAGCTAACCCTTCAGCTAGGACTTTAGACATCTCTGGGTCCACAGTTCTTGAGGCTGATCCTCCAATCAGCTGTGAACCACCCAGTCTCACTGAGATTGCACAGGTGGTGAATCTGCTCGTGGTACGGAAGGGTGCAGGGATCTGTGGTATCTCGGGTGAACTTTTCCATGTTGGTGGTAAGAACATAAGACATTTGCAAACGAGAGGAGGCCGTTCGCACATCAAGCTTGTTTGGGGAGAGCTCAACTAATAGCTCAGAGTTGCTAAAATCTTATCTAGCTCTGATTTAAAGGAACCCAGCATATTAGCTTCCACTACGCTAACAGGAAGAGTATTCTATACTCTACCTACATGATCTGTAAAGAAGTACTTTCTCAAATTCATTTTAAAATGTTCTCCCACTTAGTCTCCTATGCTCGAGGCTAAACAGATTCAGGTCAGATAACTTCACCTCATAAGACATTCCTCTAAGACCAGGAATCATTCTTCTACCCCTACGTTGAACCCTTTCCAAAGCAGCAATGTCCTTTTTAAGGTATTGCGACCAAAGTTGCACAAAATATCAGCTGTCCTCCTGGCATTTCAGGCAGTCTTTGCTTACATTTAGGAGTCAGGCACCATCCCTGCTGACTGGAAAATGATTCTTGTGGTCCCTATCTGGAAAGGGAAGGGTGATAGCCTGGATTGTGGCAATTAAGGGGATAACACTGCTCTCAGTACTGAGTAACATCCTTGACAGGGTCATCCTTAACAGTATCCTTGATCACTTGCTCGCCTGTCAGCGACTGGAGCAGTCTGGTTTATGCCAAAGAAGTCTACCATTGACCGCATCCTAGCACCAAGGGTTTTCATCAAGCGCAAATGTGAATATTGGCAGAGGTTCTTTGCGGCCTTTGTCGATTTTCACAAAGCATTTGACTCAGTTTATCGGGTTGCCCTTTGGGACATCCTGAGACTTCATGGGATTCCCCCGAAGCTGCTGGACGTCATAGCCAGCCTGGTGTGTTGAGTTCTGTGCAGAGTGAGGGAAGAACCTTAGCATTCTTTCCAGTTCATTCTAGGGTTTGCCAGGGGTGTGTTCTTGCTCCTACTTTGCTCAGTGCTTGTATCGACTGGGTATTGGGCAGGGTTGTGGAGTCCAACCGTTGTGTGACATCTGTTAGTGAAGAAAGATTTACCAATCATGACTTTGCAGACAATGCTGTGATCTTAGCAGAGTCAATGAGACTCTGATCGGCGCTCTTGAGAGATTGAGCGAGGAGTCTGAGTGTCTGGGATTGCAGGTGACTAAGATCCAGGCTTTTAATGACTTCTTAGGCACAGCCATCAGTAGTGTGTCTGTCTGCGGGGAGAATGTCGACCTCATCGAGGTCATTTACTTACCTCGACAGCAACATTCATGTCTTTTGTGACTCTTCCTATGAAGTCATCAGACAGATTGGGAGAGCATAGGGGGTCATGAGGTCGGTGGAAAAAGGTGTGTGGCACTCCCGATATCTTTGCAAGAGGAAGAAGGTCCAAGTCTTTAGAGTTTTGGTACTCCTTGTCTTGCTGTATGGTTGTGAGACATGGACGCTATCCAGTGAGCTAAGATGAAGACTGCACTCCTTCAGTACTCTGTCTGTTGGGAGAATCATTGGGTACCACTGGTTTGACTTTGTGTTGAATGAGCAGTTGCTAGAGGAGTCCCAAATGAGGCACATTACCTGCATTGTGAGGGAGCGTCAGTTATGGGACTATGGCAGTGTGGCACATTTCCATGAGGGTGATCTGGCTCACAGGATCCTCATTGCTGAAGTCTCGAGTGGCTGGACCTGGCTGAGGGGACGCCCACAAAACACCTGGCTGCAGCAGATGGATGGCCATTTCTGGAGTGCGGGACTGAACCATGTGTCTGCCTGAGGGGGTCGGCAACTGAGATCCCGCAGAATTTCGCCATGTGGTGGGTACAGCAATGTACAAACCCCAACCTAACCTGACTGTACAGTAGTTCAGCAAAACTGCAACCGTTTGCATATTCTGATGTTTTGATATTTTGTGATCTATAGTTTGGCATAACTCTCTCTTTGTGCATCTCCCGTGTTTTTGCACAAAACTCAAAACTTTAGGTAGTGTTGGAAAAAATTAGATCACGGGTGCAGGGTGTCTGGGCTCAGCCTTAAAAATAGGACTAGAAACGTAGACATTTTGGCGGAGCTCAAAGTAGAGCCATTGTTCCTACGCATCCTCAGTATTTTGGCTTTAATATCTTTTTTAAAAAGCAAGCTAGCAGTTTTTAATCCAGACTTTTTATGCCCAGTGCACAGCCAACAACAGACACAGATTCTTTTTTCAGTTTGAGCTATTTCACTTTTTGTGCAAAATCTTGTTCATAGCTACGAAAAATAAGAAAAAATAATTAGTGTGCATCCTTATCTGTGTTCTGGACATCAAAAGTATGTCATTAAAAGCTGCCTAGCTTGCTTTTGTTAAAAGATATTAAGGCCTGACAACTGAATATCAAGCATGAGGCTAACTTTACTGCAGTGACTGGGGAGGAACCAAGAAAGAACACTCGCAAACCTCACGCATTCTTTACTGCCTTTCCTTATATTGTTCGTTATTCAGTAAAATTGATTGTTATGGAAACTCACTTCTGATTGGCTGCCTCCCCACAGTAAACAACTCATCAGCTCTACAATGCTCCAGTAAGAAAGCTGCAATGGCTCACTTTCGGAGATTTGTTAAATGCAGTATCTTTGCTGGGAACAAAGGGGTGTTTACTCTTGGGGGCTGGAGAAGCGAAAGAAGGGGGGAGCAGGTGTGTATAAAAGAGAAGATAAGGAAGGACAGGCACTCTGTCTCCTGGCAAGCAAGCAGGCAGGCAGGATGCGGGCAGCGATGGACCTTCTGTGGCTGGTGTCTTTCACCCTGACTCTACCCGCGCTCTATCAGTGCCATCCACTGTGAGTACACTGCTTATCTGCATACTCATCAGTACAGACATATTTTGAGTACACTGCCAGTCTGGATATTCATAAATACAGACACACTGTGAGCACTGTTGGGTAGGTTACTTGGGTAGAATACTGAATACATGCTCTAACATGTAATTTGTCATATATTCTGTTAAATCACCCGAGGTCATGTATTCTAAATATTTTGGACCTCTTTCCAAACTTGTTCAGAAATATAATGGATATGGGGAAAAAAAAATTGCATCTGTAAAATAACAACTACAAACTGGAATAATGATGTTCGATTGATTACTCTGCAGCCTCATGAAACACTTCAGTCTCATGTGGATGATAAAAGCGGTCTGTTAATGCCATTCTGTGCAGAAAGGGGTGCTGTCAGACAGCTTTCACATCAATAAACATGTTTTTTTCACATGCTTTTATGGATATTCAGATATCCTTAAGCAGGGGCAGACTAGGGACCCGAGGCTGACATGGTTTTAAACAAAAAAGTAGCAATGTGTACGTAGCCTCATTAAACCTCAGTGTGTAACCGCGAGGGAATACAGTTACATGTCATCACATGCATATCATTTCTGGCCAGTACACTGGAAAATCATACATACTGTACGCACATTAATGTGCTTCTGTAGTATGAGCAGGACATTTGAAACACGTCGCTGGACTTTTCAGTTGGTCTAAAGGGTAAATGTCATGGCTCAAGTAAAGGCAAATAATGAAGGACGGATTAATCAACAACTACAAATGTAATCAAATTTTTGGGTTTTACTTCTGGAAAAAGTTTGAACTTTGATCAATTATTGACAACTGCCCCTGCATTTAGCTTCAGAGTTAAAGGGGTTCTTCTAAAAGTTCAGCCTACAGCCTGATTGGCTAGGGATGATGAAGTTATTCTCCAATCACCATTTCCTATCACACACTACTATGCACCTCAATGTTTTTACTGAATCAACAAGGAGGATCTGCTCTGTACGCTTGACATTCACACAGGGACATATCTAAATAGCATAAAATAACTTGAATTAGTAGTATTTATTACAGAAAGTGGCCTTTAAGTCGAGTGCTTTTGCTAACAGGAAGCTTGCAGTACATGCAGTTTAAACCAATTTCTTCTAAGACAGGCGGTCTTTGTTCCGCATCTGGGCCATAATACAATTTAATCCAGACCACAGGGTCGATCACCCCCCCCCCTCCACCCAGAGCACTGGGGGCAGTGGGAGTGGACCTTGCCTTTGTATAGCTGATGGAATTTGTCCCTGGGAAGAAAAATAGTTGGACACCCCTGTTATAAAATATCAAACAATAACTATGTCATTGGATCCTTCATCTTGGACTGTGGTTTGAGGCTTGTTATTGATGAGAGTGTGAATTTTGTTAATATACGCTTGTTGAACCCTACAAGTGACAGAGACTCACCACTTCACCCACCGACCGTCACACACATTCCACAGTCTATGACTGTGCCTGGGTATCTGCGTTATGGACTGTCTGCATGCGCTGTGAGCACCTCCTCTCCTGTCCCTGTGCTTCTCTTGGTTAACGTAGCCTGCCTGGCCCTCCCTTTCCACAGCTACATCATGAGCGCCCCCAATCTGCTGCGTGTGGGCAGCAAAGAGAAGGTATTTGTGGAGGCCCAGGAATACACTGGAGGTAACATCGAGGTGGAAATTGCAGCAAAGGACTTCCCAGCCAAAAACAGAGAGTTCTTCAGCAAAAAAGTCACTCTCACCTCTCAGAATAAATTCTTGGCTCTTCAGGAGATTGAAGTAAGTCTATTTTCTTTATTCTTAAATAATATACATTTCATGAAGTTAGAAAGTAATGCCTGGATCTAGACCAGACTTTCCTCCTCGGGCTTCGGCTCTGCTTCATGTCCTTTGTACTCCTTCGAAGGACTTGCTCTTACTTCCATGTCAGTCATCAAATGTTTATGGGCTGAATGTCAGACACAGTATTACCTTCCCTTCTTTTCCAGTCCAGCACCCGTTTGTTATACAGTTTCTGTCCTGTTAGACATACTGTAAAGGAAGGACCATCTTATGATGATGCATTTTTGCTTCACCCTAGATCAGAGAAGATGCATTTGATAGAACATCAACTAAAAAACAGTATGTGTACTTACAAGCAAAGTTCCCCCAACATCAACTGGAGAAAGTAGTGCTTCTGTCTTTCCAAGCTGGCTACATTTTTGTTCAGACCGATAAAACCATCTACACACCAACCAGCACGGGTAAACTGGGAGATATATTTTTATTATAAAGCAAAATAAAAGCACTTCTTTAAATTGTGTTCAGAAATTATAAAAAGTAGCCAGGGATTTGAAATGAAAAAACAAATATTGGGATTGAATGCAAACAAGGCAAATACTTTCAGCCACATTGTTTTAAAAGCTTAATAGTTGTGTAAGTTGATGTTTGCCCGGAATACTTAAAAAATAAAAAAAAAAATTTCAGTTCATTACAGGATCTTCACCCTGAACCCCAGCATGGAACCTGTTGACAATGGTGTTTCAGTTGAAATCATGGTAAATAATTGTTGTCAGAATTGCTGCATTTTATCTAAGACACTTTGCAGTCTATCATCTGAATATTTACTGAAGTAGTACAGTTAACAGCAATGGGTCCCTGCCAGGGACCAGCATGAACTAGCTGCTGATCTTTTTTCCACACACAGTCTGTAACTAACTGCAGTCGGCTTACAGAGAACCACTGTGTATCATTTAGACCCCTGATGGAATAACGATTGACAGAGCCCAAGTGCTTCCTGACAAAGGTGTCAAATCGGGAACCTTTAAACTGCCAGAAGTGATCAGGTCTGTGCTCTGAATGCCAAAGCATCGTGCTCCCACCCCCCCATCTCCAGTACGATGACCTCTCTCCTCTCACATTGCAGCACTGGCACATGGAAGTTGGTGGGGAAATTCCAGAAGACTCCACAGATAAATTTCACTGCTGAGTTTGAGGTCAAGGAATATGGTGAGTCAGTCGTCCATGGGAGGAATACAACAGCCATATGTAGAACTATATAAAACAAAGAGCTTTCACTGGTTGCATTATGTTTATTGTGTTTTTTCTCCTGAATCCTTCTAGTACTTCCAACATTTGAGGTCAGTCTGGAAACCAAACGATCATTCTTCTATGTGGACGATGAAAATCTGCAAATCGACATCACAGCAAAGTAGGAGGGTTTGATTGAATATCAATTGAATCATTTTTACATTTATTCTTTTGTCTTTGACGTATTCCTGTGCTCTTCAAGCTGGTCTCTCATCTGACCCTGAAGGTACCTTTACGGGAAGGAGGTGGACGGAAAGGCATTCGTGGTGTTTGGGTTGATGACTCCAGAAGGAGGGAAAAACAGCCTTCCAGGGTCTCTCCAGAGGGTGGAGGTCAGTTCTTCTGCTCCATGAGAAAAGGCTTCCTTCCTAAAAGCTTTCTGTAGAGTATCTGAAAATATAAAACCCTTCTGTTGACCCCATGTCACCCAATTATGAATACACCTTGGGTTGGGTTTTCCACGGCATCAAAGTAATGGGTCATACAGCCTGGTGTCGCTGATTCCGGGAGATGGGAATCTCTTAGTGCTGCTTAACTGAGAACTGGGAATCTCCCTGGGCTTCCCTGCCCTTCCGGCCTGTTGGCCAGCAGAGCGAGTGACCCGTCTGTCCCCCCCACCAACAGATCATCACAGGGAAAGGAAGTGCTACGCTGAAGCGGGAGCACATCTTACAGGTCAGCCCCAACATGCAGCAGCTTGTCGGATCATCCATATACGTGTCCGTCAGCGTCCTGACCAGTACGGGTAAGCTCACAGCGCCACCTAGCACTACACTGTTGTGCTAACAGAAATTGTTTAATGCATTAGTATGTGCTACTAAATGACTAAAATGATGATTTAATTATATAGTAATGGTAGGTGAAACATTTGATGCATATTGATTGCTAGATTTAAATGAGACTTTCTCATATCTGTAGCCTGTGTGGTTCAGTACAATCATTCCTGTTTCACTTTCCATGAGCAGCATTTTTGAGCATTTGGGTATTATATCTGAGCCCTGACATGTCCATGTAGCTGCCGGTGGCGTCGCATTCATATCAGCAGTGTGGGATCAGGCCTCAGAGCGGCCTGCTTAAATTCACCTCCCTTCTCTCCAAGGCACGGAGATGGTGGAGGCGGAGAAGAAGGGCATCCTCATCGTCACCTCACCGTACACCATTCACTTCCAGAAGACGCCCCAGTACTTCAAACCCGGAATGCCGTTTGATATTATGGTACAGAGACTGTCATAGCCAACACCATTCATTGTTCATTGTGTATTTTGTATGAAATCCAATGACGTTTTTGGCTTAAATTAAGCTAAGCATTATATTTATGAATAAAAATACACCTTGGTTTTAAAACCTGCAGTTTTTAGTGAGTATTTATGCGGTGTTAGATCATCGTTAATATGACACCAGATGCGTCCTCAGCGATATCTAGGACACCATTATGAGCTTTTCTCTGTCGCCCCTTGAAAGGTTTATGTGACAAACCCAGACGAAAGTCCTGCTAAAAACATCCGGCTGAAGGTTTCTCCAGGAAACGTGTACGGCGATACCAACAAGGACGGCCTGGCCAAGCTCACCATCAACACTGGTGGGGCGGCCAATGACCTCAAAGTTACTGTGAGTCACCGTGAACGCAAAGGGGAGTGCAGATGTAAGGCTTTCTCTAATCACCAGCAACAATTACCACCTCCCAGAGAGACCCAGACACAGAGCTGGGCCAGACCAAAGGTTCTGGTCCACTTTCTCTCCAGGGGGGCAAACTTGCCTGAACATCAGAAGTTCAGTCTGGTCATATTTTATATTTTACAGAAAAAGGCTAGAAGAATTGTAAATAGATCCGATTATTGTGAGCCAACCAATGCACAATATTTACAATATTTATTTAACAATAATTTGGTTATTCAGGTCCAGAGAGTAAAAATCCAGACCAAGATTTTGTTTCAGCCAACCAGGTGTGCATAAAGAGTCACAGTCACAGAGTACTCAACTGGTGGGTTGAAACAAAATCCCGGTCTGGACTTTTATTAAATTGTATATGACACAATCAAGGTGTGAGCATGGACCGGGGAATCAGGAAGCAGGAACGGAGACACAGAGAATCAGGGAATACGGGGTTTATTAGGAATCAATCCCAACAAGACACTGGAGACACGCAACGTTAATGACTGTTTTGGGGAAACATACTTGAATGAGAAGTGAAATACACATGACTAATGGCAGGAAACTTAGAACAGCTGGTAAACGTAGGGATTCCACACGAGGTTAACGGGGGGGCTTGGCACAAAGGACGATCGGACGAGCCAAGCATGACAATATATTTTAAAAGTTTGTGACTTTTTATTTATATACTGCACAAATGATGTACAAAGCACAAAATAACTTACATCCTAATGTATTCAGAGGTTGTTTGAAATTAGAGAGAGTAAATATCAATTGAGGGAGTGTTGTGTGTTGAAAAAAGCCTGGGAGAAAATATAAAACAAATGTGCATCTGTCAAACGGGTAAACTTGTGAAACAGTTGTGATATGGAACTAAGAATATGTAGTTCACTCTGCAAATGAAAAAAAAATGTTTAAAAACAATTAGAAAACTCAACTTTAGAGTGTGTGAAACATTTGAAACTTCTGAACTGTTGAATTTTGGAAATGTTTAAAAGTAAGGTGCAAACAATCATAAAACTAATCACTTAATGCTTAATCTGTGTGTTTTTGGCCAGGTTGAAACAGAAATGAAAGAACTGCAGCGTCAGCAACAGGCAAAGAAGAACATGATGGCCCAGCCCTACCTAACATACCAGAACTCCCAGAACTACCTGCATATTGGGATCACCTCAGGCGAACTGGCAATCGGCGACAACTTGCTCGTAAATCTGAACCTTAAGAACAACCCAGGGGTCCAGGATCAGATCAGTCACTTCACATACCTGGTATGCATATACCACTCTTCCACTCGCATTATTAAAAATATTCAGTTCTATGGTCTATAGGTCTATGTGTTTTGAACTGCCATATTGATCTGACGTACTTGGAATGTTTGTATATAATCTCCAGGTATGGTATACATTTTAGATGGCAGCCCATTGTGCTGCTGTTGTATTTAAAGCCCTAGTTGACTTGGCATAACACCTGAAAAACTAATGCAGGTGTTAAATTTGCACCTGCACAGGTAGTGAACAAAGGACAGATCGTCCATGCAGACAGACAGGAGAGGCAGAAAGGTCAATCACTGGTGACCTTGTCGCTGCCGATCAGGAAAGACATGATCCCGTCATTTCGGCTGGTGGTTTATTACCATCTGGGAGCGGCAGAGGTGGTGTCAGACTCGGTCTGGGTGGATGTGAAGGACACCTGCATGGGGACGGTATGTGATGGTGCTCTTATTTAAGCGTGTCACAGTCTGTGCGCAGTTGTATGGCCGTGTATGTCTTTTATGCTATTTCCAGGTTATTGTGCATCATCGTACAAGGCCTGCACCAATCACATCTGTGTAATGTGTGTGAAGACCTTTCAGTGACCACAGTATATCAGCTGTGCCTGTGTTGAGTGTAGAATACATACTACCTGCTATTGCCACCACATCGCCGATGTTTGTTATGTCGCTTTGATGTTTTGTCAGTGACATTGTTTGGTCACTGATGTTTCTGCCATTCCGTCAGTGTTTCTCTGTCAGGGATGTTATTGCTGTTTCAGTGATACCTAATGACTTTTCCTTTCTTTTTTGGCCGAAAGCTCACAGTCACCTCGAAGAAGACAGAATATCAGCCACGTAACAAGTTCACTCTGAATATTGAGGGCGACCCTGAAGCCAAGGTGGGGCTGGTGGCTGTGGATAAGGGCGTCTACGTGCTGAACAGCAGAAACAGACTGACCCAAAGCAAGGTAACTCATCAGCTCAGTGTTTGCTGTCAGCTTATAGATTCACACACAGCTCAGTGGTGCCTGTAGGACATTCACATTGTCTGCTGCTCTGTGCTGTCGGACACAGATCTGGGACACGGTCGAGAAGCACGACATCGGCTGCACGGCGGGAAGCGGGAGAAACAACATGGACGTCTTCTATGACGCCGGGCTGATTTTCCAGTCAAACCCTAATGTGGAGACCAAATCCAGAACAGGTGCTGCTCCGTAAGAAACTCATGCAGGATATTAACATGTGCAGAGGGTGACTTTCTACACCCACGTTATAAAGGTTAGCGCTCGTGTTGCATGGTCTTGGTGCCCCGGGGGATTCTGTTAACCTACCCCCTAGTCTCTCTACCCTCCTCCCCCTCTTTGCCCTCCCACTGCAGAACCTCATTGCCCCGCCCCCCCAAAGAGGCGGCGCCGCTCCATCACCTTGCTGGACCTGAAGACTTCGTTGGGTAAGACCCACCTTTGGCATCTACTGCTGACACACATTATTAGACACAGCTGGGATGTGTACTCTGCCAGCTGTGACCCATGATAAATATGATGCCTGCCATACTGGGAGCGGTATGTGGTTCAGTGTGGTGAAGTTGTCTGTCCATAATCAGAGGGTCACCATTTCATATCCTGTGGAATCCTTTGTTGGACCCTTGAGCGAGACCCTTATACCCCACAGTTGCTCCCCACCTTTGCAATGATGTTATTTGGATAAAGGCATCTGTTAAATAAAGAAAAATGTGCAGCTTTGTAAATCCACCTGCTATCCTGGAGGCTTTTGGCTGTGCAGCATTATGTCTCTGGCCAGAAGAGGGGGAGTGTTTTGGCCCCATTTACACTTTTGGTTTTGATGCCCCTCAGTCAGCAAATACAGCACACAGCTGCAGAAGCAGTGCTGCGCAGACGGCATGGTGGAGAACCTGTTGGGCTACAGCTGCGAGCGTCGCGCCGAGTTCATCATCGACGGGGCCGAGTGCATCAGCGCATTTCTGCACTGCTGCAACGAGGCTGAGACAAACCGGCAGAATACCGCCAATGACGACCTGCTGCTGGCCCGCTGTGAGCCCCACCCCCAACCTGCTGACTGTGGCTCAGTGTGCTAAATGCTCTCAAATCGTGTTTTGCCACTGAGTCTCTGCATTTGATTAGATTAGACAAACTTAATAGAATTTCTGAATGGGGAAATTCTCATGCATATATGCATATAGCTGAGTCTGCAGGACACGTTATGACATAGACATCAACTCGCATCATCTTTGTCTATCTGCAGCAGAAGATGATGACAACTACGTCTCAGACAGAGACATTGTGTCACGCACACAGTTCCCTGAAAGCTGGCTGTGGCAGGAGGAGACACTGCCAGCGTGCCCCAGAGGAAAGACAGACTGGTACGACCTACTGCCTTTCAGTCCCACTCAGGATGAATTATCAGCCATTTATCAGTCTGTGGCTGCACAACCCTTTAATGTGACTGTATCAATTATCACTCTTTGGCTTGCAGCCCTTTGATTGCACTGTATCAGTTACCAGTCTGCAGTTTAGCAGCCCTTGATATGACAGTATCAGTTATCAGTCTGTGATTGCACAACCATTTGATGTGTCTGTTTCAGTTATCAGTCTGCAGCTGTGCAGTTATTTAATGTGACTGTATCAGTTAACAGTCTCTGATTCCATAGCTATTTGGTATGCTCAATCACCCAATAACTGCAACCCATCTGCATTGCTGGGGCAGCCAAATGGCCTGGCTGCAGCAGAAACACACTGCTCTGTAACTCAACAATTCATTTCTGTTTTTCTTCATTTTTTCGTGTTTGTCTCCCATCCAGTGCTTCTACATCAATAGAAATTACAAATTTTTTGAAGGACTCCATTACCACCTGGGAGGTCACTGCTGTCAGTCTGTCAAAAAAGAGTGGTAGTGTATCTGTCCATTCTGGCTCAGAAATGCACATTTCAGTGACTATTTATCCACATTAGAAGCAGAATCACAAACACACTCTCGCTCTGTAGGAATCTGTATGGCAAGTCCCTTTGAGATGAAAGTGACAAAGGACTTCTTCATTGACCTGAAGCTACCCTATTCTGCTGTGCGAAATGAGCAGCTGGAGATCAAAGCTGTACTTTACAATTACATGGACGATGACATAAAAGTAAGCTCTTTCTGTAGATCCTCTCCACTCCAGGCCCCCCACCTGAGACCTCCAGGATAAACATGAAGCATCTCCACAGGTTCGTGTGGAACTGATGGACACAGAGACATTGTGCAGTGCGGCCCACAAGAAGAGGAAGTACCGGCGGGAGGTGGTGGTGGAGGCAATGTCCTCCAACTCTGTGCCTTTCGTCATCATCCCCATGAGCCTCGGGGAGCACTCAGTTGAGGTCAAAGCTTCTGTTTACGACTCCACCTTCAGTGATGGTGTGAAGAAGAACCTACTGGTGGTGGTTAGTCCACCGTCTGAGTCCATCAGCATCTTAATCACATTCATTACATGTCCGTAGTGCAATTAACATCTAGAAATTAGAACTTATTTGTGGAAAAAGTGATGCTAAGAAGGGGAGTAGTTAAAAATGAATGGATTGGGGGTGGTTAAGAAACAATTTAGGGGTACAGCCCCCCTAAAATATGCCTAGTGACGCCCCTGATGCTAAGCAAGACTAAAAAGGACCAACAGGCTCATATAAGCAAATGCGACCTACATATCTGTTTGATGGTTGGTATGTGGGCTCTGAGGGCTCTGCTATTACTTTGTAGATTCAGCAATGGGGGATTTTAAATCCCACCCCTTGCTCTCTGCGACTTATGCTGGTTTCCTCCTGCCATCCTGAGACATGCGATTAGACATGCAACCTGGCATCCTAAAATTACCCATAGTGCATGATGTGTGTTCTTGACTTTGCCGACGATGCTGTGATGTTAGCAGAGTAAATGGTGGCTCTGATTGGGGCTCTCGAGAGACTGAGTGAAGAGTCTGAGTGTCTGGGATTGCGGGTGTCTTGGATAAAGATCAAGATCCAGGCATTTAATGACTTCTTAGGCACAGCCATCACTAGTGTCTGTCTGCATGGAGAAAGTCGACCTTGTTGAGAGATTCCTATTAAGTCAGCAGACGGATTGGGAGAGCATGGGGAGTGTGTGGGATTGGAATTGAACTGGAACTGGAGTTGAACTCAGGTTGCAAGAATGGGAATTTTGCATGATGCCAGTACACTAGTGATGCTTTAAAAAGTCACGGTTTTAAAGTTTTACTCTTTTCTTTCGTAAATGAGTTTCTTACTGTCCAGTTGTTGACGTCACCTGAGGACGTCACCTGTTGGGTTTGTAGTTCAACTGTGTGAAAAATGTTCACTCTCCTGTTGTCTGAATCAGTTCTTTATGCCAGACTATAGCTAAGCTTGTTCCTCTTGGGTTTCTGTGTCTGTTCTGACAGCCTGAAGGGATACACATCAAGAAGGAGATTAAAACAGTCATTCTGGATCCTGCTGCACACAGTAAGTCTTCGATCTGGATTTCTGTTGCTGTTAAAAACACTAAACACCTGTTAAGTGAATGAGTGTGTGACATCCTTGTACTTGATCCTTCCAGAAGGGAATCAGTTGGAGACAGTCAAGGGTACAGAACTGAAGAATAGGGTGCCTGGGTCCCCTGCTGACACCTTCATCAGCGTGACCGGTAAGTAGTCCACCCAGAGACCGATGACCTTCTGTGATAAGGGTGGTGTTGGGTGATGTAGTCTAACCATTTGGTGTATGTTCACGTATGTGCTGTTATCTATTCTAATGTACAGTGGCAACATGTAAACCCTTTGGGATTACCTGATTTTATGCATTAATTGGACATGAAATGTCACACAATCTTTATTTAAGTTATAATAATAATGAATGAACACACTCAAATTTAACTAATGAAACAAGGACTATTGTATTGTTTTTATACATATTGAAGAGATCATTCAAACATTCACAGTTCAGGTTGGAAGATATATGTGAACCTTGAGGCTATTCACTTCAACAAAAGCTAAATAAAGTCAGGAGATGCAAACCTGGAGTTCAATCAATGAATTGAGATCACAGGTGTGGGTTACAGTTAGTTTGACTTGTAAAAATCACTTAAACATTTTGAGTTTGCTATTGACAAGTAGCATCATGTGAACCATGTCTTGGAAAAATAATATTTTGTTATGCTTACACTCAATAACATCTTGGTATGCCTAGACTCAATAACATTTCGGTATGCCTAGATTCAATAACATCTTGGTATGCCTAGACTCAATAACATTTCGGTATGCCTAGACTCAATAACATCTCGGTATGCCTAGATTCAATAACATCTCGGTATGCCTAGACTCAATAACATCTCGGTATGCCTAGATTCAATAACATCTTGGTATGCCTAGACTCAATAACATTT
>JAODKF010000103.1:702323-719454 GCA_026779585.1 Mormyrus proboscirostris
CAAGTAAACCCTGTTTTCCTCGTCCTCCTGGCTCCTCTCCCTTCCTTGCCCGCTCGCCTGCACTCCGAACGTGACAGGAGAGAGCCACCCTCCTTGTATTGAAGAAGATGGCCCAGAGGAACCCCTACAGATTTTTGCACACGATAGAGATGGAAGACTTTTGAGACTGGATTTGACAGGATTTGCCAAAATTACTTTTATTAAATTGTTTGCACTGGTCTGCTGTGCAGTTCATTTCTTTATTTCCTAAAAACAATGAAAGTAAAATTAAATTAAATGTGTTTTATTTTTTTTTTATTATATTCACACAAGTTCTCACCTTAAGGCGATGCTCCAGTAATTCAGTTTCTAGTGTTGTTTTTTTAATGGATAGCCTTTTCTCTTCCATTTGAAGCTGTACAGTATAAGGTCTATCTCCATGTCACTTTTTCTTATTTGTTTTTGAAGATGGACCTTATACAGCTCCTTTGCTGGCAACTAGGAAGGCAAAAATAATTAAATAAATGAGATTCTGTCAGACAATAAAATTGAAATATGGACAACTGCACACAAATTGTTACACTGCTTAGATCGTACATTGAAATTGAAGGACCTTCATCTGTGGGCAAATCCCCAGGTATGTACTGTGAAAAGACAATGAGAGTTTGTTACTCTAATGTACTGTAAAAAGGGGGCTTGCATTAAAATGGTATGCATCATACCTCAGTGGATCTACCAGCATTGTACACCTCTGTCACAGCAGATGTGGTCTCTTCATCGTCATCTTCATCCTTCAGTGGAAATATGCAAGTATACATTATCTGGCAAAAAGAAAACAAATTAAATATCTAAAAGCAACTAAAGGTACCTGACAACAAAACACTTACAACTGTGACAGACTGTGTTCTTTCTGTAGGGTCCAATAATACAATCCCTCTATCAGTATCTATAAGAAAATATAACCCATAAAATTCTGAATATTATCAAAGAAAAACCAATAATGCAGGAAAAAAGCATGTCAAAGTAATACAACTAAGATGACAGTAGCCTATACATCATATGCAGTTAAATAAAGTAAAGCCTGCATAAAAACATTAAGCATGTTCAAAAAGCCTTTAAGTGACAGAGGTGGTAATGTATTAGGTCATATGATGAAAACAAATCATATTGGTAAACTTACATTTCACCATGTTACTTGTGGTGCATGGTGTGTGTGATGAAGTGTCCCCTGGAATGCCAGCAACCACTGGTCGCCCTTTATTAAGGGACAGAGCTAGCTCCTCAGATGGAGTGAGGGGAGGTGGTAGTTGGCCCCCACCAGTTAGACGGGCTTCAGCCTGTTACTCGTTAAGTTCAGCCTGTCCTGTGTATTTAGTCCGCACCTGAGTTCTTATCCTCGGGTCTATCATTGATGTGAATTTGCCGTGTGCCCGTATCGACCGCTTTTACGGCTCTCGCCTGCTTCCCTGCTCGTCCTGCTGACCGGTCATCATAGTAATCAAATATTACCTTTTTGCACAATGTTTTTGTGTTTCATTTTGACTTGGCTCGAAGTTCTTCTGGCTCCAGAAGGATTACACCTTATTAAATAAGAAACCACATATCCCTAGTCAATGTACATTGTTATTTTAACCTAAAGAAATGAATGGCAGGAAAAGTAAATGCCTTCATAGTGATTTAACAGTCAAAAGGATGCGGAAGGGGTATTTAATTGTTTTGCATTATAGTAAAAGGGGAGGCGATGTCAAATTTGTAATTTAATACACTCACGCATTTACTCTGTCCGTTATTTTTTGCCAAGCCAACTCTCTTTCTTTAGCCGATGCAGCCGTATTGCTTTTTTTCATTATTATTGGCTTGAATTCTTCATATGCGTGCATTAAAACCTCCAACTCCGCCTCTGTGAAGTATGCCGTTCTCTTTTTTTCCATTTTGACTCGTGAAATCGGCAATCCATTGAAAACGTCTTTATGTATGCATCGTGCACGCGCATTACCTCTGGGTAACCAATAGGAGGATGATTAAATTTACTCTGCTCAGGTGTTTTGGAACCGACATACTCATGGTATGCAGGTTTGGAGTAAATCAACCCAGAGGACTTAAGGTTACAATCCCACAAAAGTCACATATACCAGGACAAAGAACACTCTCAGCCCAAACAAAGCAAAGCCTATCACACAGAAGGGTGACAGCATGGAACTGAACGCCGGCATCTTGTCATGCCAGTATATTCTTATAGGCCAAGCACCTCCCCCAGTCCACTTCTGATTGGATAAGGACAGTGTTAGTCTTCATTATTTCGTCATCACGAGGACAACACAAGACACACCTGAAAAACAAACACACATGCCCTCTACAAGCACGTGACAACACTCTCAAATGAAAGTCTGCTCAGTATGTTTACTTCCACAATGGCCGCCGTAGAAATCAGGCATCCGGGCATACAATTAGAAGCTGTAGAATCTAAACTGAACTCGCAAAGTATTGAGCCGATGTTTGACAGCCGTACTGAGTGTTCTTTTTGTCTCCAGTCAGCCCTCTCTCCCCGACCTTACCTGTTAGCCCTTTGTGCGCTCCTGATCTTCTCTCTTTCCCTCCTCAGACCCTCTCCCGCACTTAGCCTACCTGTCCTGCTGAGACCGGCGTTCCTCGTTCTCCCCTCCTCGTGTTCCCCGGTTCCGTGTCCTCGTGTCAGACGGACCCCCTTAGCTATGACCCCGGACAACAGACATCGACCAGGATTTCTGCACGCCGATTCGGATTCCGACCATCAGAGCACAGCCAGAAGAATCACCTTCACCCTGGTTGCCTTCGCTCTCAGGCGAAGAGCTAAGGAACCTGCTTATCCCCGCTGTGCGGGACAGTGCCCAGTCGGCGCTTGTGTTTCATTCTACTCATTAAAGCTCCCCTTTCCCTGCATTGCTGGATTCCCGTCTCCCTTCTTGCCCCGACGTGACACACTGTACTATGAACAGTGTAATAGTCAGGTCTGGTGCACAAACGGGTAGCGGGGAATGAGATTCGGGACCCGGGAATCCAAAAACAGGGTTTTATTTATACAACAGGGAGCAGCACAAGATAAACGTCAATGACAGCCCTGTGGAAACAGACTTGAACACGGACTGAAATACGCAAGACAAGCCAAAATAACAGGAAACAGGTGATCATAATCGGGGTAGTACACATGGGTAATGGGGGGGCGTGGCACACGAAGATCGTACAAGCAGGTCATGACAGTAATATATACAAAGCAGTAACAAATTCAAACATGACAAAATAAAAAATGAGCACATATTTGACTGCATGCTGTACTTACAGTATATTTTCATTAACATTAGCATTAGACAGTTAACCTATTTACAGACATGTGACTCCAGCCACTGTGGCTTCCCAGGGACAGGCACATTCAGAAAATAAATTTTGTCATTCTCAAATGCTACGAACAAAGGTGCTGACAATAATCACATTTGGATTAAATCCTGTCCCACTTATTCCCTTTTGTAGAAGTACATGTGTACTTCTTCATCAATTTCTGGAGTTAGGAAAATGTCTACCACAGCAAATGTGTTATTTTTGTGTGCTACAAAATACTGAATTTCACCAAATATTGCCTCCGAAACCTGCACATAGCAAGATTTATTATATTTTACCTGAATACTATTCACCTGAAATGAAAGAGGCCAATCTCTCTCCATGAGGGCACAAGCTAAAAGCACAATTTCATCAAGATTCTCAAGGTCCACTTCAGTAAATGATTCAGCATAGCAACACTGAATCACTTTCAGCCACATGAAAAGGCTAACCCGCTGTTGTTGCTCAAGCATTCCTCTCAGGCACCATTGGAAAAGCCCAGAAATCTGAGACTCCATTCATCCATCCATCATCTTCCGCTTCGGGAAGTCGGGTCGCGGGGGCAGCTGTCTCAGCAGGGAAACCCAGACTTCCCTCTCCCCGGCTACTTCATCCAGCTCCTCTGGGGGAATCCCGAGGCGTTCCCAGACCAGCCGAGAGACATATTCCCTCCAGTGTGTCCTGGGTCTTCCCCGGGGCCTCCTCCCAGTGGGACATGCCCAGAACACCTCACCAGGGAGGCGTCCAGGAGGCATCCTAATCAAATGCCCGAGCCACCTCATCTGACTCCTCTCAATGTGGAGGAGCAGCGGCCCTATTCTGAGTCCCTCCTGAAAGACTAAGCTCCTCACCCTATTTTTAAGGGAAAGCCCAGCCACCCTGAGGAGGAAACCCATTTTGGACGCTTGTATTCGTGACCTCGTTCTTTCGGTTACTACCCACAGTTCATGACCATAGGTGAGGGTAGGAACATAGATCGACTGGTAAATTGAGAGCTTTGCCTTTTGGCTCAGCTCCTTCTTCACCATGACAGACCGATGCAGCACCTGCATCACTGCTAATGCCGCACCAATCCACCTGTCGATCTCCCGCTCCATCCTTCCCTCACTCGTGAACAAGACCCTGAGATACTTAAACTCCTCCACTTGGGGAAGGACCCCTTCACGACCTGGAGAGTGCAGTGCACCCTTTTCTGGCTGAGGACCATGGTCTTGGATTTGGAAATTTTCATCCCAGCCGCTTCACCCTCTGCTGCGAACTGTCCAAGTGAGAGCTGAAGGTCACGGTCTGACGAGGCCAACAGAACCACATCATATGCAAAAAGCAGAGACCAAATCCTGAGGTCACCAAACCGGACACCCTCAATACCCTGGCTGCACCTAGAATTTCTGTTCTGAACAGAATTGTGACAAAGGGCAGCCCTGGTGGAGTCCAACCCTCACCGGAAACGAGTCCGACTTACTGCCGACAATGCAGACCAAGCTCTGACACCAGTTGTACTGGGACCAGACAGCCCTTATAAGATAGTCCGGCACCCCATACTCCTGGAACACTCCCCACAGGACTCCCCGCGGGATGCGGTTAAATGCCTTCTCCTAGTCCACAAAGCACATGTAGACTGGTTGGGCAAACTCCCACGCACCCTCAAGGACCCTGCTGAGAGTACAGAGCTGGTCCACTTTTCCACGGCTGGGTCAAAACCCCACTGCTCCTCCTGAATCCATGGTTCAACTATCTGACGGACCCTCCTATCCAGCACCCCCAAATAGACCTTACCAGGGAGGCTGAGGAACATAAGAACATAAGAACTATACAAACAAGAGGAGGCCATTCGGCCCATCAAGCTCGCTTAGGGAGAACTTAACTAATAGCTCAGAGTTGTTAAATTCCTATCTAGCTCTGATTTAAAGGAATCCAAGGATTCAGCTTGCACTATGTTATCAGGAAGACTATTCCATACTCTGACTACATGCTGTGTAAAGAAGTGCTTCCTTAAATCTAGTTTGAAATGTTCTCCCGCTAATTTCCACCTATGGCCACAAGTTCTTGTATTTGAACTAATGCTGAAGTAACTATTTGGTTGAGCAGCATCCAAACCTGTTAGACGCTTATAGACCTGGATCATTTCCCCCCTATAGTTGTAACACACCCTGCGCCCCCTCTTCTTGAAGAGGGGGACCACCACCCCAGTCTGCCAATCCAGAGGCACCGCCCCTGATGTCCACGCGATGCTGCAGATGCGTGTCAACTAAGACAGACCTGCAACATCCAGAGCCTTAATGTACTCCGAGCGGATCTCATCCACCCCTGGGGCCAGGCCACTGAGGAGCTTTTTAACCACTTCAGCGACCACCACCCCAGAGGAGAGTCCACCCCCAAGTCCCCAGACTCTGCTTCTTTAATGGAAGGCGTGTCAGTGGGATTGAGGAGGTCTTCGATGTATTCCCTCCACCGACCCACAACAAGATGAGGTCAGCATTGCCCCATCCCCACCATAAAAATTGTTGATGCCGTACTGCTTTCCCACCCTGAGACCCCGAATGGTGGACCAGGACCTCCTTGAAGCCGTCCGGAAGTCGTTCTCCATGGCCTTGCCAAACTCCTCCCATACCTGAGTTTTTGCCTCAGCAACCGCCGAAGCCGCATTCCGCTTGATCTGCTGGTACTCATCAGCTGCATTCGGAGTCCCACAGGCTAAAAAGGTTCGATAGGACTTCTTCAGCTTGATGGCATCCCTCACCGCTGATGTCCACCAGCGGGTTCAGGGATTGCCGGCACAACAGGCACCGACCACCTTACGGCCACAGCTTTGGTCAGCCGCCTCCACAATGGGAACAAACATTTGGGAACAAAATCTAACAAATACAAAAGCAGAGGCAGCTAGCCTCGAACTCACAACTAAAAGGTTTACAGGTGCACACTCAGCCCATAGAGCCATGCGGCAGACTGGGGACACTAAGGACTTCGACAACAGGGAGGACAGGATGGCCAGCAACACCTGCTGGTCAAATGGGGAGGAGATAAGAAAGGCTGGGGCAGATGGGTGCTGACCCTGACACCCTCGATATCATTGGTTTCAGCCAATATTTTGTGTGAGGTTATTATGGCTATGTTCACATTGCAAGTCTCAACTCCAATATTTTGCTCAGATCAAATTTGCCTATCTTGATGTAATGTAACTGTAACGTGAATGCATCTGTCCTCTGAAATTGCACATATGTGCACCTTCATACTTTAGAGTGGTGTCCATTTTTGTTTTTGACAATAACTGTATAACTTTTAACTAATAGTATTATAATATTTGCTTGATCAGCTGTGTGGGGAAAACATTTGGTTTTTGTAATGATCTTGTAATGCAATGGAAAATCTGATATTCTCTTCTATTATTGTGTTGAATATACATACTGGACCTTAAAGTATGCAATTTTGCTTATAAGCAAAAAGACTCAAGCAGATTCAAATTGAAATAAAACGTTGCTTCAATTAAATGTTCCAAGTTGATTGAACAATAAATTTTGAATTGGACAAACCATTTCAGTTTACCTGTTTACAGCAGTACTAAACCCTGACTACTGTCAAACTCCTTTCAATACACAAACATGATTATAACATGATTATAATTGATTAATTTAATAAAGGTACCAAACATACCATACATAGCATATACGCCTAATAATGATTTTAAAAAAACGGGTAAGAATAGATCCTCGCTTCATACTTAGTAAAAACCCAGATTCCCTCAGTGTAGCATGTCATAACATTAATGTTACATAAAATATACCTAAAATGTCAACACCAACAAAAATAAAATGTTAAAACTCAGCCTTCAGTTATTAAATTCTAATGTGTGTTCATGATATAAACTTTTTGGGAGTCAAAACAAGGTAAACTATGAGTGATTTGACCACTCCGAAGACGCTTCAGGATTACATTATGATACAAACATTTTATATACTTGCGAAAATAAATGGTTCCATTTTACTTCTGATCTGAAGAGTTCTTGCATCAGACAGAATATGAAATTTCAGCTGATTGTGTAATCACTTTGTTTAAGTCAATTTTTCAATCACAAATCATGGAGTAGCCTAAAACAGTGTCTTTGCAGCACTGTACAATAAAATGGCTTAGCAGACTGGTAAAGCTGCATCGCCCAGGGGTTAGCTAGTTAGTGAATTTTCGAAACTCAATACAACATAGCATGTCGGGAGTGCTAATATCAGACCTAACATAAATTATCAAAAGCCTTAGCATACTGATGGAGGACGGCACATTTTCTGTCAACGGGATCAGAAGTGCCAGTGTGGCTTTAAAGCACGGTACACACTTTCGCAATTCATTGTGCCGTATCTTATGATTGAGTTGGTGTTGTCGTCGTACTGTACATTCTGCATACCTGTCATAGCCAAGATTATCACACAGTGTGATCGGTAATGATTTTATAAGATTGCTGAAATCACACACTCATTACACTTCAGAAGCATGATGTGGTAACTATAACTGTAATTTAACTACGCTTTTTTCTCTAGTAACTGTAACGGATTACAATTACATTTTTTTGTAATTAAATTACGAAATGCCGTTACATGTAACTCGTTACGACCCAACACTGACGATAACTATAATACATCAATAACCAGCAAGAAAACTGTAATAATCTTTACACCTGTAACAACTTGTTCTTTAAAGACTGTACCCTTGCCATCCACTCCTTTACTAGGTTCAGGAAAATCTTCTGGACTGCCTTGAATGTGTACTTTAAGTCTTTGGGATACTCCATATTTAGAGCATAAAGCAGACCAAAGAGGATCATAAAGGCATTTCTGAAGTCTCCCAGATTGTCCATGATTACTTCCTCTTCTAGTACTACAGCCACACTGAGCACCTTGGGATACAATCATGGACTATAAGAATAAACACGCCGTTGCTCTGAACACTGACGCTGGGTTCGCCGACGAGTTGAACGCTTTCTTTGCACGGTCTGAGATAAACAGCTCTCACTATGGAGATAACAACAGTCTGATCCCGGTGAGTTTGGACAGCGGCGCGGCTCAGGTTAGCCTGGCAGAGCGTGATGTGTGCTGGGCTCTCAAGCAGGTGAGCATCAGAAAAGCGGCGGGACTAGACGGGATTTCAGGATGTGTTCTGCGATGCTGCGCTGATCAGCTGCTGGTGTTTTCACCATTATCTTTAATGAGTCCCTAGCTTTGTCTGTTGTGCCAACGTGCTTTAAACGGTCACCATAGTCCCGTCCCGAAGCACAACAAGCCCTCCAAACTAAATGACCACTGCCCGGTGGCCCTAACATTTCTGGTCATGAAGGTGTTTGAAAGGCTTGTAAAAAACTTAACCTGTTCATCCATCCCCAATTCCATAGACCCATTTCAGTTTGCCTACTGCCCAAACAGATCCACTGAGGACACCATCGCACACGTACTGCACACCACCCTCACACATGTGGGCAGTAGAAATGGGAATTATGTAAGACTGTTGTTTGTGGACTACAGCAGAGCATTTCAACACTATCGTCCCATTTAGACTGTTCACCAAACTGGGGGACCTGGGTCTGAACTCCCAGCTGTGCAAGTGTATGTTAGATTTCCTCACTGGTAGACCACAAACAGTGAGAGTAGGACCCCGTGTGTCAAACACCATCACTCTCAGCCATGGAGCTCCTCAAGGGTGTGTTCTGAGCCCCCTGCTCTATACGCTTTACACCTACGACTGTGTTGCCTCCAACAGCTCCAATACCATTCTGAGGCTGAATAAATGTTACACTTGATGACTGAAAGCACACTGGGCTTCATTCACCAACCGTTCTTACAAACAAATTTGTTCATAAACCCCACGTACGCACTTTTTTAAGAAGATTCTGACATTCACCAATGTCTATGTACTCAAATTGTACGCACATTTTAGCAATGATAGATTGTTCAAAATAATTCGTTATAGCAGTTTTGTTACTGGTTATGATAGTATTTGAAGAATTTGTAAAAGTAAAATAAAAAAAATAATTTTAGAGTGTAAAAATTATTTTCATGATAGTAACAGTGATCATGCTGATTATAAATAGGTCTGTTTCTGCGCATTGGCCTTGCTATCAAAATGGCATTTCTGTTACTTGTTGAAGAGCTTGCCAATTGTGCTCTGAGAATGGAACGCATGTTTGAAGATCATCTGGATTTATTTGGCACACAGCGTTCACAGAGAAGGTGATATCTTTGAATGTGTCAGCTTTCTTGGGGGCTTTATATCCACTGGTTACGCTACTAAATAACATGTGTCTATTTGCGTTTACCTCCTGTACAGTAAAGTCCAGTTATAACGGACTTCAAGGGACCTGGCAAAACAGTCCGTTATATCCAAAGTCCGTTATATCCAGAGTTGCCCAGAACACAACTACAGGACACCATTTACTCATGCCACACGCCAGCAAACACACTTGTGGTACAGATTATTATATTGTACATGTAGTAATCCAGCTTTACCTAAGCAGATGTTCTGGATATCACCGGCACACCATGCATCTTGTCAACGAAGCCTGCATGTCTGTTATAGCCGAACAAAACTACAGCCAAAAGCGGCCCTGGGGATCAAATTGTTTGTCCGTTAAGTGAAGTTCTTTTATACATAAGAACATAAGAAATATACAAACGAGAGGAGGCCATTCGGCCCATCAAGCTCGCTTGGGGAGAACTTAACTAATAGCTCCACTTAACTAAAAGCTATATCCAATGCTTTTTCTGCATGTTTTTAAAGGCGCACAGCCGGAACCAGCGGACCTTGTCCATTATAGACGATATTCCGTTATAAGTGAGTCCACTATAACGGGACTTTACTAATATTTCTACTTTAGCATTACTGATGTTTTTTTTCCTCTTAGTGCCAAGCCGCTCACAGCCTGCACGTTTCTTCGACATTCTTTGCACACGGCCCTACATTTTCATGCCCTTTTATGGGAAATTGCAGGGTGTTTCCCTGTGCTAATTAGGACAAACTGGCACACTCTTTCAGTTACGAAGACGTGGGATTCACCATTCTTAAGAACAAAGGTACGAACAATTCTGCTATTTAAGAATACGTCGTGAATCCGACGTAGGTTGTTCTTAAATTTCGTAGGAACAAATTTAAGAGAATTCTTAAGAAAATATTGGTGAATTAGGCCCAATGTCATTGTTGCATTTCAAATAGTAGTGCCTTTAGTTATTAAAATAAATTACCAAAATTGTCTTTGATATTGAAGCTGGCTCTCGTACGTACAGGGGAATACCACGAAGAACAGCAGACCTCCTATGTGCAGATAAAAGCCAAAAAGATCTAGAAATAGGAAACACCAGCGCTAAAAGACACCCTGGCTTTCCATGCAGTGGTCGCCCATTCATGAGTGGGACCGGTTAATAGCATTATTATGTAAGCCACCTTAGTACAATCCAAAGGGAAGGCTGAAGGTTGCAGGCTGAAAATTAGCGAACATTGGGACAGAAACAAACAACAGGTTCCAGGATCACCATTATATTGTGGGGGCAGAGTCAGGCGGGATTTGCTGATCAGTATGTTAGTGGTCGGCCACCTGGAACAGATCAGGTGTACCTGAGCTTACTCTGTTAACCCGACATTAAATTAATTCAGCGACTCACTAATCGCCGTGAGCGCAGAGTCATGTCGTCCCAATAAAGTACCCTGCCTTTCCAAGGCTTCGGCTGAGCTGCGGGGTCCATCCAAAAATGGCGAGATCTGTCAGGGATTGGGGTCGTGAGAAGAGGGAGGATGCTGCAGTGGGTCAGTCAGATGCAAGAGGTTCTTTTTTTCAACTGACAGTAATCCAGGGCAAAAGGCAGAAACGTAATTTCGGACTCGTGGTTGGTAGACAGGCGGGGGTTGGGGGATTTGCGTAGGTATCCAAGGAACAAGGCAGGCTCAGGTCTGGGGACGGGTGGATAATTGGGTGATCGTCGTGGCACTTAGAGGGTAAAGCTTGAATCATAGTTGAGGAAAACAGATCAGAGTCAGGGTGCAGGCAGGCAGGCAAAGGTCTAGATAGGAGGAGGTGATATGAGACAGAACTGCTCAAACTCGCAACAAAGGCTGAAGATCTCGTGTCTGGCTGGTGCGCCAGAAGTGAATAAGAAAGATTGTCTATTGACCCCGATGAGCTTCAGCTGTCAGAGGGCAGTGTGCTGTTACCAGTTCTCCTGGTTCCCAGAGCTGGCAGGGAGTGAGCAGTACAGTCACTGCGACACTCCCTTCTCTGGAAACTCTGAGGGCGTGAAAGGGTCCATTACACAGAACAACTAAGTGGTCTTTTATGTACTTTTTATTTCTGATTTAAGGATTGTGCTCAGAATTTTGTGATCAACAAACTGGTCTCTAAGAACAGCATCCTCATTAGCTAATGCTCCAGGGGACACTTTTATAAAAGAGTTCAATATTTGAGACAAAGCATGAGAGTAATCACGAAGGCTGTCACCCTCTGCTTGTCTTTGATGGTAAAACGCCTGCAAAAGCTGAGTCGTGCTGCGTTTCTCACCAAATGCTTCCTGCAGAAACCTGAACAGATCACTTGAGTACCTGGCGTTATGCCCTCTGCGCAACCTTACCTCCTCTAATGCAGGCCACCTTAATAAAGAGAGGATGTTCTACGGGGCTCTGTTCCCTGGCCCCCAAAACTCTTTCCACTTCCTCGATAAACTCATCCTGCCATCCTTATCTAACTCCCCACTAAAAGGCAGTACATAGCGCTTATGAGGTAGGTATATGTATGATTGCATAGGACAGCTACTGCCTGCGACATCCCTATTTAACGAAAGGTCCCCAGGTCTTCTACTATGCTCATCAGTCTGCCATCGCAGTTCATCCATTGGGTCTATACGCCTAGATCCCCTTTCCTGGGCTAGGGAAATATCATATGAATCTTGTGACTTTTTTTTTGTTAAATTATACAAAACCAGTCTAATATTCAATGTCCTTTCTGTTACAGTTAAAACATGGGATGTTCAAAGTCTTAGGCTTTACACAGAAATCCCTGGATGTCCTTTCGCAGCTCTCCAGGGTGACGCTCACCACCAATGACGGTTGTTCACTGCATCCTCTTTTCTCTGATCCAGCCTGACGCGGATGGCCACTTCCAACTGACGCACGTCCGTGAAGCAGTCCTGTAGATGAAACTTCTTTCACAGTCGTGTTTAAGCCCCATACGATAATGCTCTGTTCTCTGCTAATTAGCGCAAGAGACCCCATTCCTGGTACCAAAAATTGTGTAGCCTGGGGTCTTCAGTAACACACGAGACACAATGACTATTCTAACCCTAAGCTAAGGGTTCTTTTTCTCTCAGCATTCCACAAAAATAAAATAGAAGTTTTCCACTTTCTTGAACACTCGGAGCAAGAGCATATTCAAAAAAAAAAAAAAATTTATTGCATTTTGCTCCGATCAGTTACATACAGCAAAATCAAAATGTGCACAGTACAATAATATGATCAGTTGAATGCGACCAAATAAGTACAAACCAAAATGTATGTGTCCCAAAATAAATACATCCGTGGTCTGATTTCCACCCAGGATCCCTTGACAGCTCTTATAAGATGGTTAATTCTAGTCCGTGTATGGCCCAGACGACCCGTGCACACATGCCAGAACTATACCGTGTACCCATGCCGAGCCACCAAGCAAACTTCTTCAACCCCAAAATCCCGCAGTTTCGCGAGAAATGCAAAAAGCAGTTAGTTACCGAGTTGGACAAGAAGAAACAAGCCTTGGCGGTGACCTTGTCTCTAACAAGGAGAACGAGAACTATAGCATTGGAAATATCCGCGGAGGATTTGAACACAGATAATGGACTGACGACGCTTTTGCAGAAGTTGGATACTGTGTTTTTGAAAGAGGAAAAAGACCGTCAGTACGATGCCTATACAGTACGCAGTTCGACAACATAAAAAGAGAAAGTAACGTTACCATGCTGGATTACATCATTGAATTCGAGCAAACCTACTACATGAGCTTCCAGATGCTGTCCTACCATTTAAAGTACTTGATACAGCTGGACTTAATGTTAAAGTTAAACAATTGGCGCTCACCGATTGCTCAGACCTCACTTTCAGTAATATGAAATCAGCCTTGAAGAGAATATTTGGTGATAATTTGCCACCAGAGGTGGGTAGTGCATTAAGTGATCCTGACTGCGCGTACTATACCTGATATACAGGGAACAGAGATAGATTAAGTTCTAAAAGTTGAATTCGTGTGTCACCTGGAGGAGATCACATTGTGCTCTCTGTCAGAATACTTATCATTGGGTAAAGCAATGTCCTCACAAAAATGAACAGACAAAATTAACAGAAGATATTGAGAACCAGTCACAAGATGCTGATGAGTGCCACATAACGTTGTTGTCAAAGTCATTATCTGACACAGAGACCTTTATAGTAGAGGCTTTAGGATCAGCTGTCATTGACACTGCCTGCACCAGAACAGTGTGGAGAAAAGTGGTTTGATCACTATGTTAATACACTACAACAAAGTGAGTTAGCCAAATTAGGGACCGAAGACAGTACTAGATCATTCCGGTTTGGTGATGGCAGACTTGTTCATTCTACAAAGAGAGTGACAATTCCAACTGTGATCGGTCAAACTAAATGCCAAATAGAAACGGAAGTTGTGCCAGCAGACATCTCCTTGCTTTTGAGCAAAACATCACTGAAAAGAGCAGGTGCAGACTTAGATATTGAACAGGACAAAGCCACAATATTCAAGCAGCCAGTGAAACTTGAATTGACCTCTTCAGGCCACTACTGTGTGAATATAAGGGCAAACGATAATTCATCAGAAAATGATATTCAGAATGAGGACAAAATTCTGACTGTGACTGAAAATATGACCAAACAGGAAAAACAGAAGATTCTGTTAAAATTGCACAAACGATTTGGGCATGCCTCTGTAGAAAAGCTGAAAAGATTGCTGGACTGCACAGGTAATCATGATGATGAATGCATTGTAATTCTCAAAAACATTGTAAGCAAATGTGACACTTGTATACGATACAGCAAACCAAGGCCAAGGCCTGCTGTGGGTTTACCAATGGCTTCAACCTACAATGAGACAATTGCTGTGGATTTGCATGAACTGGAACCAGGGGCATGGTATCTCCATGTCATTGACCACTTCACACGTTTCAGTGCAGCGAGTATTGTTACAACCAAGAAACCCAAAGAAATTGTGAAACATCTCATCCATTGCTGGATAAGTGTACATGGACCACCACATAGACTGTTCGGTGACAATGGTGGTGAAATTAATAATGAAGATATGAGAGAAATGGCTGAAAAATTCAACATTGAACTCAAAACCACGGCAGCCTATAACCCATGGAGCAATGGTCTTTTGGAAAGGCATAACCACACACTCACTGATATCCTGCTAAAAATAAAAAAGGACAATGGGTGTAGTTGGACAATGGCTCTAGATTGGGCATTGACGGCAAAGAACTCAATGCACAATGTGCATGGCTACAGCCCATACCAACTGGTGTTTGGACAAAATCCTAACATGCCATCAGTCCTGACTGACAAGCCACCAGCCCTTGAAAACACTACATTAAATACATGGATAACTCAGCATATTACAACTTTACATGCTGCATGCCGAACATTTACAGAAGCCGAATGCGACTGCGAGCGAACAATGACAAATACGAGACTGGGGACAAAGTCTACTACAAACGTGCTGATTGGCCACAGTGTAAAAAGGTCCAGGAGTGGCCATCGGGCAGGATGGTGTGGTAGTCTTCGTCAGGCATGGTGGCACCTATGTCCGTGTGCATCACACCAGGCTGAGAAAGGCTGATGCCCAACAAACAGTGCTGGAAATTCAACAAGAGGTGACTGAAGAACAAATGCTGCGGGACTCTGGGCTCAACCATGAAGATGACGCTAAAGAAAGTAGGGAAGAGACTGATGCACATGTTGACTTACCAGAATCAGAAAATAATGCTGTAGCCACCCTACTTCCACCTGAGAATGGGCAGATTGCATGTGCTGACACAACACAGACAGAGAAAGTGGACAAACACTAATAGGGAAGATTCTAGGTCGTGCAGGAAAGGCCGCTGGAAGAAACAGAAACTGGTACAATACTGTATATAGTATAGTGGACCTGAGGAAACTGCCGGTTCTACAGACTCAGTCAATCTGAGTCAAATGGACAATGTCCAAACAGTACCAGTTGAGCATACTGACTTATGTGAGGAAAGCTGTAAAGATGACATTCTGCTGGTCAATGATGATGTCTTTGATCCTGCTAAGCAAGCTGAGTTGTATAACTGGAAAAACAATGACGTCTTTGAGGAAGTGAGAGACGAAGGACAGAAATGCATCTCCACAAGGTGGGTGTGTGCACTTAAAGAAACCTCTGATGGAGTTGCACCTAAAGCTAGACTAGTTGCTAGAGGCTCTGAAGAAATGCATATTCAGGAACTGCCAAAAGACTCCCCAACATGTGCCTCAGAGTCTCTAAGAATGATCATGGCTATCATATGTCAAAAGAAATAGCACCTGAATTTTTTGGACATTAAAGCAGCTTTTCTGAAAGGGAAAGGTTAGATGACTCCTCCCATGTAATGGGAGTACTCTGTAGCCATGTGGATGATTTTATCTGGGGGGTTCTGAAATGTTCTCCACAACAATCTTACCACGGTTAAAAGCAACTTTCCATGTTGGACGGGAAGAGCACAACGCCTTCAGCTACATTGGAATGGAGTTCTACTCCATGAATGACACGACACAGTATCATGTTATAGCTTACTTTTAATAAAAATATGTAATTAAGATTTAATTTCTATAGTAGATTATATTCTTCAAACCATCAGAAGACATTAGAAAAGCTGTGTGCTACTGAAAATACATCTTTTTAGACTGGCTGATAGTATTTTATTTCATTTTCCTATTCAATTTTGGTACTATTTGCTTGGTTTCTTTTCACCTATGTTATTTCATCTCATTGTTTTGTTGCTATTTCTGTCATGCCCCAATTGTCCACTCCTTCCGTGTGCCACGCCCCCCTCGTTAACCCCATGTGGATGCCCCATGTTTACCAATAATTCTGATTGTTGTCATTAGCCCAATGTATTTAGTCCATGTTTTAGTTTGTTTTCCCTAGTCTGGTCATTGTATTGTCACTCTGTGTTTGCTGTTTGTTTCATGTTGCCCTTCTAATAAATCCCTCATTTCCCCGATCTTCCGTCTCACGGCTCCTGTTTCCTCGGTCGACATTGTGACAATATTCATAAAATACAATGTTAATTACTTCTAATTTTTACAACCTAAAACTTTTATAACTAACTTTTTCATTCCTTTATTTTAGTTTTGTTTACTTAGCTTTTTGTTTTGTTTATTAACTCTTATTTTATTCCATCTTTCTATAATTTAATTGATGTGGACTTTAGTTGCTTCTGTCTTTGGTTTTATTTTAATCTAATTTGTGAATCACTTTGAGCTGCTTTCCATGTATGAAAAGTGCTATATAAATAGTAATGGTTATTAGTAATAATTGTTCTTACTATTATTAGTAAATTGGAATTGTCACTCACATCATCTAGTCAATAACAGTGTCATATGCAGGCAGAATAGAAGATACGAGATCAGGCATTGGGCCAAACAAAAGAGAGTTTATTGAAAGGGACTGAACAGAACTGGAAATAAACAGGAGCACAGGGGATCAAAAGGAGGACTATGGCACAAGCAATAGAAAGACACAACTTCAATGATGGAATTGGAGATCAGAAGACTGGGAAGCACTTAAACACTAGACTAA
>JAODKF010000103.1:723971-737082 GCA_026779585.1 Mormyrus proboscirostris
GCATACTGGGCCATAGTGTACCAGATCATAGCATACTGGGCCATAGTGTACCAGATCATAGCATACTGGGCCATAGCGTACCAGATCATAGCATACTGGGCCATAGCATACCAGATCATAGCATACTGGGCCGTACCATAGTGGATCATTGCACACTGGACCATATCAAACCCAACTCTTGCATATCAGGTCAGTTATTAGCAGAACCATTTTTTCCACAGGTCGTGACCATGTACAACGCCTTGCCAGCTGAAGAGAAAGTGGCCTGTAAGAACTTTGACCTGCAAGTGAAACTGACAAAAACAGGTAATTAGAAATATTATGTAGAACGGAGACATACTTTGGCCTATAATCCTTATCTGGACCTTTTACACCATAGTAAAATTTGTAATCCATCCAATTCTATTCCATGGGGGAGGGAAGTCTATCCCAGTCAGCACAGGGCATGAGGCTGAGGGAGACCCTTCACCACCAGTCCATTGCAAAGCACATGCACACATTCACACAATGTTTGTGGGCAATATAGAGACACCAATTAATATTCCTGCATGTCTCTGAACTGTGGGAGGACAATGGAGATGCCAGCAGAAACCAATGCATCATGAGAAGAACATGCAAACACACACAAAGAAACACACACACACAGACACACACATACAGACACACAAATAAACAGATGCACAAACACGCACGCGCAAACACATACATACATAGACAGACACACACATATAGAAGCAGACACGCATATAAACACATGCACACATACATGCACATATACACACACAGACATGCATATTAACACATGTGCACACACATGCATGTGCAAACACATACACACATACACAACTTCTCTTTTTCACTCATAACTTTGTGTAAATGGATCACATCCCCCCTTTTGACTTCTGATGAGGACATGGATGCTGTAGATGTTAAGTTTTCCTTAAAGATCTTTGTCTTGGTTGCCTTTGGGGTGACATTTGCGAGATTTATTTAGCCCAATGTGTGACAACAAATCATTCATTTCATGATTAGAGAACAAATGTCTTTTAGTCAAAGTGTCGCAATAAAAAAAAACAAGAGTAATAATAAACATATAGTAATTAATAATAGACTGTAAATTACTACCTTAAACTTGAGTTTTACTCAGTTCAATTCTGTATAATACTCATTGTAAAAAATGCACTTCTTTTCTTCTTAGCAACAAAGCAGAAATACTTGGAATCATTCAAACTTGAGATCGACATGACGTAAGTCAACATGCATCAATCAGACAGTGCAGCATCTGTTGTCAAGTCTTATTACTGTATGTCTATGGTGACATTTCTTACAGCATTTAAACTTTAACTATAATGGAACATAGTAAAACATTTGTTGTTTCAGAAGTATGAAATGGCACTAACACAGAAGCAATAGGAATGGATACTCTCTATTAATGGTAAATGAGTCAGAGGAATTGAAACTATATACACGGTACATGAGTCAGAGGAATGGAGACTGTATAAATAGTATGTGAGTCACAGGAATGGAGAATCTGTATAAATGGCACATGAATCACAGGAATGGAGACTCTGTATAAATGGTACGTGAGTCAATGGAGACTGTATAAACGGTATGTGAGTCACAGGAATGGAGACTGTATAAATGGTACGTGAGTCAATGGAGACTGTATAAATGGTACGTGAGTCACAGGAATGGAGACTGTGTAATGGTACGTGACCCACAGGAATGGAGACTCTATAAATGGTACAGGGTATGTGAGTCACAGGAATGGAGACTCTGTATAAATAGTATGTGAGTCACAGGAATGGAGACTCTGTATAAATGGTATGTGAGTCATAGGAATGGAGACTCTGTATAAACGGTATGTGAGTCACAGGAATGGAGACTCTGTATAAACGGTATGTGAATCACAGGAATGGAGACTCTGTATAAACGGTATGTGAATCACAGGAATGGAGACTGTATAAACGATACATGAGTCACAGGAATGGAGACTCTGTATAAACGATACATGAGTCACAGGAATGGAGACTGTATAAACGATACATGAGTCACAGGAATGGAGACTGTATAAACGGTACGTGTCACAGGAATGGCCTCAGCCTCTTTTTGTTTTGGTCCCTAGGTACCTGTCTAAAGAGAGAGATGCCACCATGACTGTTCTGGACATCACCCTCCTCACTGGCTTTGTAATAGATCAGGATGACCTGAAAAGGGTAAAAGGATCATAACCCCAAACTGGTCTGACATCTGTCTTTTGTAAGGTGGAGCTTTTGCATAATGTGACTGTCTGATATCCCATCATGTGTGAATATATGGGTGATATTGGAAAAATATATTTTTGTCAGTATTACGTGCCGTAAGTTTCAGGAGGAGCCCTGTTCTCGTTCCCTGATTCCCTACCTGTCTTGTCTCCCCTTCCCTTACCTGTCTGGTGGTCCCTAACCCTAGACGGGGACCATAACAGTCAGGCAGGATCTTCCAAAATCTTTTCACAGTTCTTTTCATGTTGTTTTTCAAGACTATTTTGCAAGTTACCGAAAAGTACCCATATCTGTTATAGAAAATCCAAAGAACTTCTATATTACCGATCAAATTCTACTTAGGGACCAGCTCTTTCATGTCGTCCAGGCCACTACATTGCCAAATAGGGAATGTGTTGCATGTTGTGCATTGCACATTGGAACACTAACGATCTCTCTGTAAATGCAGATTGTGGAAACATTTTAGATGTTCATAATCTAATATCGTCAAATCGCACACCCCTAGTAAAAAGTACCTAAGGATCGAGGGTTGTGTACAAGGTTCATGGTCCTGCTGCTCAGAATTGTGGGTGATGGCCTTCTCTCTGTCCCACAGCTAACCACAGGAAAGGACAAGTATGTGCAGAGGTTTGAGATGGACAAGCAGCTGTCTGAGAAAGGCTCCCTCATCCTCTACATGGACAAGGTGTGAGGACTCCACAAGCGTTCCTCAGGGTCCTGCTTGGCTTTCTGCATTTTGACCTGTGCTGTGACACATCTGCCTCACTTCCTGTTCCTCCAGGTCTCTCGTAAGGTGCCTGACAGAGTGGTCTTCAGGCTGCACAAGGAGCAGAACGTGGGCGTCCTCCAGCCAGCTGGCATCACCATCTATGAATACTACTCCATGGGTGAGTGCCAGCCCTCCTCCTACAACTCATCATCGTCATGCGTTTGACCACTCCGTTTTTCTCAATCATGGTGCAAAGAAGTGTCTGCTGGCACTAGCACTTGTGACCTTTAAGTCCAGAGCATCAGCAGGCAGCCTCACTCAATGCAGCTGCTGCTGCTGTTGCAGAGAATCGCTGTACGCAGTTCTACCATCCAGAGAAGAAGAATGGCAGCCTGAACCGCATCTGCCATGAAGATGTGTGTCGCTGTGCTGAAGGTATGAAACGTCACTCATGAGTAATAAACAAATGTAATTAACCATGAGTTTCCTGTTCAGTGCAGAGTCTGGAGTCCATTCTGATTCTCCAAAACCACGGGAATGTGGGATGGAGCAGAGCGGAGAGTTGATGTTGTTGTTTGTGTTTTTTTTAAGTACAGTCATGCGATTCTCAGTTCCCCCTGCCCTGTGTCCAGGCCGCAGGCACTCTATAACATCATACTCGATTTTCACTTGTGTAACTGTTTATGGAAATTGATAAGAACATAAGAAATTTACTAATGAGAGGAGGCCATTCAGCCCATCAAGCTCATTTGGGGAGAACTTAACTAATAGGTCAGAGTTGTTAAAATCTTATCTAGCTCTGATTTAAAGGAACCCAGGGTTTTAGCTTGCGCTACAACAGGTAGATCATTCCATACTCTAACTACACGCTGTGTAAAGAAGTGCTTCCTCAAATTTGTTTTAAAATGTTCTCCCGCTAATTTTCACTTATGACCACACGTTCTAGTATTTAAATTAATACTGAAATAGCCATTTAGCTGAACAGCATCCTGACCTGTTAGAATCTTATATACCTGGATCATGTCCCCCCTGAGTCTCCTTTCCTTGAGGCTAAACAGATTCAGCTCAGCTAACCTCTCCTCATAAGACATTCCTCTAAAACCAGGAATCATTCTTGTAGGCCTCCGTTGCACCTTTTCTAAGGCAGCAATGTCCTTCTTAAGGTTTGGTGACCAAATCTGCACACAATATTCTAGGTGGGGTCTTACCGAGGAATTATATAAATGTAGCATCAGCTCCCTTGAATTAAACTCCACACACCTAGAGATATAACCCAACATCCTATTGGCCTTTTTTATTGCTTCCCCACACTGGTGAGAGTGGGACATGGAAGCATCAACATACACACCGAGATCTTTAACTTTAACTAACTCTGTGTTGCCCCCTTAGAGAACTGCAGCTTACAGAAGAAACTGGGAAAAGAAGACCTGGACCGCTACACTGAAGCTTGTAACGCTGGTGTGGACTATGGTACTAACCTTCTGATGTATACTAAGTTCGCACTGCACCATTTTAGCCCAGATTTTCAACTCAACACCAGTATCTGGATATTTCCAACCAAAGCCCTGGATCACAGGCAAATTGGTGTTTGCACAGTGCTGGCAAATCGGCATTCAGTCGCTGTTCATGAACTGTTCCAAGATGCCCATCAAATATCTAGCAGGCTAAGTCTCTGGACATGTCAGTGACTCCAAATTCTGTGGTGTAAAATGTGTTGTGACTCGGTTGCAACTGGCAATGAGTGTGGTGATGAGCTACAGCCAATCAAAAATGAGGCAAAAGATGGGGTGAGGAAAACCTGAGGGAGGAGTAATGCTGCATTCCATTTGCCTCGGGATCAGATTTTCGGATTCAGAGATCCGCTAAAAACTTGGGAAAACCAAGTCGGATGCGTTCCATTTGCCACAGAAGTAATAATACCATGGACCCACATGAAAATGCAAGATAGTCTGACAACTTGTCGGATTTAAGGTACCTCAGTTTAAATGGCCTTTATCTTCATTCACATACAATTAGCCCAAACTACCTTAAATCTGACAAATAATCCAACTAATCATGAAATCCAATTCTAGCCTGGTTAATTGTTGGCCATTCTTAGCAATATCAGTTGATAACACACTACGCACGGTGCTTTACGTGTAAATCTCCGTAGCAACACGCCCACAGATAAGTTGGATGGTATAGTGTGTGCGAATAATTTAATGAGCCACAAATGAGAAGTAGTGCTTAAACAGGATAAAACTACAAGCTTCCCTTCTGTTGATAAAGGGCGCAGCCATCTTGGATTCTGAACTCAGGATCTTCCGAGAAACAAGAGCGCGCATGTCATCACTTCTGGCAACAAAACTCGGAATCCGACTCGGAATCATACCATAATGTTTTCAAGATTCCCAATGACTAGCCAAGTTCTGCAGTGTAAACAGTACAGCAAACGGACATCTTTGATAGTTGCACAATGTAAACTTAGCATTGCGTGGTGTTTCCTCAGTTGTGTAAGGCTACAATAGAGCATAAACACAAAGTCAAGCATGTGGGCCAGGGGGTGTGCTCATGAAGCTCTCCTGCTTTTCACAGTTTACAAAGCCATAGTGCAGGATGCTGAACTCACACATACCCTGGACCATTTCAACCTGCAGATCATTGAGGTGATCAAAGAAGGTATGACCTGACCTGGTCCCAAGCCTAACCCTAAGGCTTCTTCTGAATCTCACACAGGATGTCGCTCTGCAAAAGCCACTGTAACTGCCCGTCCGCTGCTTCTCTGTCTCACCAGGCAGCGACACTGGGGTTCAGGGCCAAAGACGCCAGTTCATTTCACACCCCTACTGCAGAGACGCAATTGACCTGCAGGTGGGCAAGACCTACCTGCTGATGGGCAAGTCAGAAGACCTCCTGAAGGGTGACAAGGGCAGGTGGGGGCCGTTCTCACATCTACACTTTATATAGCTGTTGGGTAAAACTTAGGATGCATGTAATTATCCAGCCCCCAACCTCAAACCTGCTGCTGCCATGTGTCACAAAACTGGCAGAGTAAGAAAGGACTTCCATTATTTTGGTGTAAATCTGAAGATGAGTGCAAAGTTGTTTACTGTTTAATTTAATTTATGCCGCTATTTAGAGCACTCCCGGTAAATGATGCTGACCGACGTGGCTCTGAACTGATTTATTCTGCTGCAGCCTCTACATGCTGGGAGGTGGGACGTGGATTGAGTACTGGCCCAGCAACGAGGACTGTCAGAAAGCGGAGTATCGGCAGACCTGCCTGAGCATCGCAACTTCCACCACAGACCTCTTAACTTTCGGCTGTCCCACCTAAGCTGTCACCTGTCCGTCTGTGTGTATACATGTATGCCCATGTGTTATCCTTTACAAATTTCATGCCAGTTTCTCAGCCGTGCATCACCTGCTTCCCACATGCAACAATGTGAACAACAGCATCTTCCGGATCCCACATAGCTTTTAAGTAGAACCTTCCTTGTATCCTACAATCATTTTCCTGCAATCCAGTGAGGAATCAAATATGAAGTTAGTTTTCTGAACACATCAGAATGACGGTTCATGCCAAGACTACCTAAGAGATTCACAATATTTGTGCAGAAAAATCTGAAATAAAAAACAGCATTTCATGACCTATTTATGTCATTTGTTAAGAATAACACCCGTCTTCTCTCCAAATCACAACGTTAGCCTGGGGCAGGGGTCTGCAGGCCCTAACGATCCACAGAGCCATCAGTGTCACTTGCAGCTGGAGCATCTGGTAGGACCTTCTTTGGTGAACAGGTCTGTGGGGAAAGGCCAGACAAACTATGATCCAGCAAAGACCCCCAGAGAAATGTGCCAAGAAGAACCATGGACCCTGACCAGAATATGGCTACCTGAGATGGCCTGGGGATGAGAACCTGGACCAGCAACATAAGCCAGCCAGGCTTAGCCCTAGACGTCCACAGGAAGCCATCTTGTAGGCTCACTATTCTGATGAAAGGCTCCATTTGCCAAACTTGCTCCTCTTGCTGTCATCCCTGCTCAAAATGCAGGGAAACCTGAAAAAAATAAGGAACCGTATCTTAAGGTACTTGGCCAGTTGTAGGGCTTCCCTGGGGCATTGAGTGGCACGAAGACCTGGATGACTCCTGCTCCATGTCCTCAGGCGGCCAGCCTAGGGGGACGAGCACCTCACGTGTCCCAACCTCAGTCACATCTTTGACTTAAAGAAATGAAGTAGTGCTTCCTTTGCTTAAATTGTTTGCTGGTGGCCGGGAGACTCAACTGTCTGGCTTTGTCTATTTTAAATAGCATTTTAACTGGTCAAAATTTAATGTATTAAATAGATTAATAACAGCACCCATCAAGTTTATGCTTGTCTTGAAAGTCAACTGACTTCATTTACAGAATGCTGACAGAAGCAGGTGCACATTGCCATCTAGTGACCTTAAAAGGAATTGTGTTTGATTTAACGATGAACTAGCAACCCTATCACAGGATTTGAGAATCATTTTAGAGATTCATGTCATTCTCTAGGCAGATGAGTTTCCTTGTTCAGTGCTTTCATGGGAAAAGCTCATTCATGAGACCCGCTTCACATCCTTCTGTTCCGATGACAATGCAAATTCTTTGACTTCGTAACATTTCATGTTTGCTGAAGGACAGCAGAATTTTCATGGCTTTTTAAATTCCAGCACTGATTGGGGACTCAAACTAGAAAACAAATATGTTCAGGCTTCCATTCAAGAGATGAGTCTGTGCTGATAGTCAGCCTGTTAATTTGCTAATTACTTAATGCACTTCTCAGAATCAGAATCAATTTTATTGCCAAGTACGTTCACACATACAAGGAATTTGTTTTGGTGGTTGGTGCCAGACATCGAGAGATGAGGTGGTTAATATATATATATATGCCTAAGAAACTGTTCCTATGGCGTGATGTTTTGGTCCCAATGGACTATCCAGCATGACATTATATTACAATCTAGGACGACATTACAATCCTCCAGGCAAAGAGGAAATGAGAGAACCTCCAACAGTATAATGTTGCCTTACAACACTTTCCATCCATGCATGCATCTATCCGGTGATTGTGGCAATTATACTCCTGGGGCTCCACACCTGCAGGGAGCCCTGTCTATCAAATGGGAAAACAACTGTTTTAGGAAATCTGGAAGGAAACCTGATATCTCAAAAAACCTTTGTCCTTAATTCATTTAAAAAAAATTAAGTTTACATTATATTTTAAAAACATTTCTTAAGACCCTCAAGAAATTCACAAGACCAAAGTAGGTTTCAGTCTTCAAGACTGCGGTGCCTGTTGGCGTTAAGGTGAGGAATGTCGTTGGGAAAGGTACAACTTGCTTTTACAGTTTAATGGTTTGATTAGAAAATAAATCGATTTCTTTGTGATTTGTTGTTTCTGGTTAATTTGTCTGTGGATTAGAAGGAACTGTGAAATGGTAAAAGAAACACTGCAGGTACTGGGATGAATGTGGTGATGCAGGTGGGGTGGAGTTCTGTGGCTTTTGTTTCATTCATAAAATGCTGTAGCAAGGCGGCTCGTGTCTCGCTGTACTCTTCCACTTTTTTGGTGTGACGGTGTGGTCCTACATGGGTTGCTAGGCAACAGCATCCGACACATAACAGAGAGACCAATGCGGCACATCCCTGGCTTTTTTCATCTAGCTATCCGTACCCATTTTATGTCTTGTTCAGCATCTCAAGCTATGACTTTACACTCTTTACACTCGAGTTTTAATGTATTACATTTTTAAAAGTTTCCAGAGTTTCTATTATGTTTTACATACGTTTCACATTGAAACGTAGGGCTCGCTATGAGAATAGCAGCGGCGCAGAGTTTGCAAACCCAGCCGATAGATGAACGCTACCTGCACAGACCGCCGCCTGGATGACATTCCCCCGCAGCTCAATCGCGCGCCTCACAATCTGGACCGCCTTTCTGAAAATAACCCTCTGCTGACGTCACGTGGCCAATCAGGGATTGGCCAGGCAGGGGGGTGTAAACCCGAGACAGCTAACAGAAACTCCTACAAGTGGCCGGTTTCCGTGCAGGACCGCTTATAAATCCAAGCCTGTCTAACCAACAACAGGGAAACAACGAGGTACATTATTCGGCGATATAGAAGAAAAAAAAGAGACATTGACATAGCGATACATAACGATGGGCGTCCAATCGGCAGCGGGGGTCCCCTGTCAGTCATCTTTGAAAGGACCAATGGGATGTCTCTAAGGGCGGGTTTTCTGTGAAGCCGGAGTTCCGTCTGCTGTATGCTGAAGATTTGGTAGGGGGGCTTACCGTTGACCCGAGCCTTTTTTCCATCGGATTAGGGGGAAATAAAACAATCACACAGAAAACAGGCGGTGTAGCGTAGCAGTAGTGGCGGGTTTTCTGCGGGGACGGGGGAGCCTCTTCAGGGGCTGCGTGGAGGGACGATCGGGGGAGCGGAGATCAGAGCCAGGCTGGGCTCATCGAATCCAAGCCGGCGGGGCGGGAGGAAGCGGCCGGCCGGGTAGCAGGTGCTGGGGCGCCCTTTGACCACATGCATATACGCGAGCTGACCGCAGGAAGAACCGAGCGTGACCCGAAAGTCTGGAACCGGTTCGGGATTGAGCGGCGGCAGCCGGAGAGCGAGCACGCAAGGGCGTGCGATCATCCAGCCAGTCGGCCTGCAGTCATGGGCAACGCCCCCACCGCCAGGAAGGGTGGCGAGATGGAGAGTGGTAAGAAGCCGGGTCCGGACACGTCCGATCACACCTCCGCTGCGCGGCAGCAGGGGGCGACCATGGGTGGGGGGCAATGGCGGTAAGTGATGGGGTGATCGGGTTCGGCTCTGTGACTCTGCCAGGGCAGGATCCGGTGGTCTCGCTGGTCGAGAGGCTGCATGTGCCTCCACTGCCATCCTATAAGCGCAGTGTGAATGCGGGCCGGGGCCACACACCCCCCCCCCGCAGTATCCACGTGGGCTATGCCCGGTCCAGCCAGTTGCTCTTTGGGCTTGGGGGAATCTGAGAGTGGTCTGAGGAATGGCTCTGATATATGTGAATGCGCAGGCACAGTGGCCTGCCATGTTTGTACTCACACCTTCACATGCAGCGTGCACCCCTTCCCCCCCCCCCCCCAAAAAAAAAAAATTGCCCATCGTCTCCGGACCCCTGCGACCCTGAATAGGGCAAGCATTTTCAGGAAATGGCTGTTTACAGTGTTGGGCCTAAATGCTGCCTTTTGCTATGGTAGGTGTGGAACTGGCCAGGATTGTTTCACTGAGATATGTCATGGGCCTGGGTTCCGAAATCTTTATGCCACCTTTTGTTCTGAATCTGTTTGCTCTGGCTGCGTCAGGCTTTGGATCTTGGTTCTGGTACTTTGTCAGGACAAGCTAAGCTCTGATAGGTTCCCCTGCAGATTGCTTTTTCATTCTTGATGCAGCTGGTTTTTGCACGTAGGCCCGAGGGGACCAGGGGACCCCGCAGACTGGGCTGGCGGGGGCTTGTGCGCTGCTGGTGGAGTCTGACTATAACTAGAGGTATGTTTTAAAAGATAAAAAAAACTTTACAAGGCCCCACCCACTTCTTAATCTTTCACAGTCTTACTCACCCTTCCAGCCGTTGCTCAGGAACCAGTTACTTTGTGCAAGATTTTTCTCTTTTTCCAACTGTAGAGAAGTTTAAAAGCTTGTGGCTGCTTTGTTGATCATACATCACTGCATCTCGGTGCAGTGCGGCGTCAGTCCCTGCAGGGCGTTTCTTCTTAGTGCCGACAAAATAACTGTTCGTTGTGCTTCTTTTTTAATTCCACAGTTGTATATTATAATAGGGTTTCAATTACAGTAGGATAATTTAGTAAACCTAATTTAACTAATAAATTACTGACCCATTTGATAAAATGATTTTGTCTGACTGGACTACAATCGTCGCTGTGCATCAGGCTACATGATGCTAAGGAAATACGTTAGATTGCATAAGGCTCTGTTATGAATGGTGATCGCAAGAGCCAAAAACAAGGCAATGTGACCCCCCCAATAATATATATAACCGTAAGAAAACCAGTATTTAATTAAAACTAGTACTAGCAAGTAAATTAACAAGATCCTCACCCAGATATTAATCCAGTGTGACTGATTTGGGCATTTATATTGACACATACAGCACACCACCTGGAATGGCTAGAAAATGTCAAGTTGGGGCTGCAGGTTCGAGGGGGGCTTTGGACTGAAGCTATAAGCTGTCACTGGCCCATGAGGACAGTGGGTGTGGACTCAGTCAGTACAGGCCAACAGACTTCACGGTGTCTCATGAGGCCTCTGCTGTGTGTGTGTGTGTGTGTGTGCGCGCGTGCGCAGTGGGTGGATTATGTATATCGTATGCCATGAGGACCAAATGTCCTCCCGTAAGCCCTGGCAGTTTCTGCTGTGGGGAGGCACAGACAGTGTAGGAGTTGTGGCTTTTCCCATCATGCTTTGTGTCGTCCTCTGACCTTCCCTGCCTTTCGGCTACATGGCTGGTGTTTAGGGAACTGGCAGTGAAATTGATTAACAAATAGCTTATTTAACATGTGGCAGCATCAGGCCCCATTCAGCATGCAACATCCCATCTTGGCGTTTCTTAGTGTTCAGACGTCGCATTACTTATTTCATTGTGTTGTTTCACTTGTTTGTGTTTTATTCAAGTGAAAGAGTTTCTTGCCAAGGCCAAAGAAGATTTTCTCAAGAAATGGGAGAACCCTGCACAGGTATGGGAGTATCTGTGCTGCACAGGTATGTGTGTCTGTGCTGCACAGGTATGTGTGCCTGTTGCTGTACAAGTATGTGTATGCCTGTGCTGACCCCTTGTGCATTTTTAGGAGCTGTGCATAGAGAGGATGGAGAATGACGTACCATGCCTGAGCACTGTAAAGCCAAGGTCTCCAAGTGACATGCCTATACACCCGAGAGCTGTCCCCGCTCTCCGAGTAACGTGCCTGAGGGGTCAAGAGGCATCCTTGCTCTCTTAGTGACGAGCCTGTAGAGCAGAAGGCATCCCCGGTTTCCGAGTGACGTGCCTGTAGAGCTGAGAGGTGTCATATACCTATAGAGCAGTAAAGAAATGCTGCTCTATCAAAGAGAGACTCTAACCTGGGTTACTTTGCTACCTTGTTGATGTTTCCCATCAATAGGAAAATGATTTATTTCTGCACCACCTTACCAAACAATTTACCATCTAAGCATAACAAAACATGTCCCCCAGCTAACGCTGTTATAAACAACACACTCACTCATGTAGAGGTTCAGTGGGACTCTCATGGGAACGCTGTTATAAACAACACACTCACTCATGTAGAGGTTCTGTGGGACTCTCATGGGAACGCTGTTATAAACAACACACTCATGTAGAGGTTCTGTGGGACTCTCATCTCAATGTGCTTTGAGCATTTGTGTGTTTGTGATGGAATGGCCCACACTAACTCAATCACACCCCCTGGTGGTTGTACAAAGACAACCTAGTACCATCTGAATTAAGTATGTGTGTGGAAATAAACACACCTGGACTCTGAGGGAGACCTGAGGGAAACAGCTGCCCTGCTGTTCTGCTGCTGTTCTGTCTGCTCTGTCTGCTTCTACTCCCGGCTGAATCCCCGGATTCAGACACAATATTCATTCGGTCTTATTCAGTTTCCACATTTCTTCATTTATGGTTATGCCTGTTCTCTGCTCTCTACCCCCCGATTTAGAACACAGCATCTCTGGACCACTTTGAGCGATTAAAGACTCTGGGCACCGGGTCATTTGGACGGGTGATGCTTGTCAGACACAAGGAAACAGGTCAGCATTTTGCCATGAAGATCCTGGACAAACAGAAGGTGAGGAGGGCAACCAAAGACCAGCCTGAAACCCAAGGAGCTGAGGGTTACAGACTACATGCCGCACTTTCAACCCACTAAGCTATGCGGTGGTCCAGGGAGTAAGGGAAACACCAGGGTTGAAAGAAGCAATAGGGAGGAGGACAGGATGGCCAGCAACACCTGCAGGCCAACTGGGGAGGAGACACCAAAGGCAGGGTTGGATGGGTGCTGACCCTTACACCTTCCTCCTTCAAGCATTTTTGATGTTTTCAAAAGTAGCTCTAAATTATTTTGCACAATAATGTGAACCTTCAT
>JAODKF010000103.1:741055-754600 GCA_026779585.1 Mormyrus proboscirostris
TCCCCGGTGGACCGGCAGTGTGCTGGAATATGCAGTGACCCTAATGCAGCCTGGTTTCCTCTCGCTCCCCGGTGGACTGGCAGTGTGCTGGAATATGCAGTGACCCTAATGCAGCCTGGTTTCCTCTCGCTCCCCGGTGGACCGGCAGTGTGCTGGAATATGCAGTGACCCTAATGCAGCCTGGTTTCCTCTCGCTCCCCGGTGGACCTGCAGTGTGCTGGAATATGCAGTGACCCTAATGCAGCCTGGTTTCCTCTCGCTCCCCGGTGGACCTGCAGCGAGCCGCACGCCCGCTTCTACACCTCGCAGATCGTGTTGACCTTTGAGTACCTGCACTCACTGGACCTGATCTACCGGGACCTGAAGCCAGAGAACCTGCTCATAGACCAGCAGGGTTACATCCAGGTGAGCTCACCTGCTAGCGAGGCGTTTGTCCGCCAGCCTGCACCAAGCCAGATCGCCAGTGTGACGTGCTCTGGACCCGTACTGGGCAAAGGTTATCTTTCATGAGATATCAGACATGTGAACAACTGGGAGAGAGAAGCAGAAAACCATTATTACCTTCAAAGTTCCATTTATCAGCAGATGCTGTGGTCCAAAGTGACCAACTTTTTTGATTATAATGAAATAGTAATACTTTATTGAGTTTAGAGATTAATCGTCATTGTTGACACACCACAGCACACATGCACAACAATGAAATGTGCTCTCTGCATTTAACTCATATGTGACATAGCAGGGGGCAGCTAATTCAGCGCCTGGGGAGCAGTGCTTGGGGGTGGGTACCTCAGGGGTGCCTTTTTAGTCGGGGATTCGAACCTGCAATCTTTCAATTAGGAGTGCAAGCTTGGAGGTCACATCTCAGAGTCAGCAAGTGCACAGAACCCCTGGAGTTGGGGTTTGAGGGCCTTCGCTTAAGGGCTCAGCGGCGGCATCAGTCTGCACCTGGCCCTGGGATTTGAACCGACGACCTTCCGATCATGGGCACAAGTCCTGAGCTCTGTGTTGCGCAGCGCCCCTAGGCGGCGTGGTTGGTTATTATCCTGGAGCAGTACTCCAGCTGCCAGCCAACCCTAGCAGCACACTGGCCGTGAGTCCTTGCCCGCTGCGCTGCCTGAAGTGTGCCAGGGGCACCAGACAGGGGTGCAGGCTCAGGGGGCCTTGGTAGTGGCGTGTCGCTGGGACCGCAAGCGATTCAGCCGTGTCTCAATGTAGCTCAGCACGCTTTCCCTTCCCGCCAAGGTGACCGATTTCGGCTTCGCCAAGCGGGTGAAGGGCAGGACCTGGACGCTGTGTGGGACCCCCGAGTACCTGGCCCCAGAGATCATCCTCAGTAAGGTGAGTAATTGGTAACATGGGGAGCATCGTGCGTCCAGTGATACAAGCCAGTGTTCACAGCCAAGGCGCTCTGGGTGTCTGCAATGCGGCAGCTACTGGGGTGTCTGTATAGGTCCTTCCGAGGTACAGACCTCCCACCCACAGTCTGGCCTCTGCTCTGCTGCTCTTTCTCATGATCAGTTTTTATTGGCTAAGTACGGTCACATTTACGACGAATTTGCGGTTGCTCTGAAACAAGAAACGAGACATTTTAAATGAAGGTTTGCATTAAATCCTTGAATCACTGATTGTGCAGCGATCCCAGGCTCGCTCTCTCTCTCCTTCCCTCGTCCCATGGCTCTTAGGGGTATAACAAGGCGGTGGATTGGTGGGCTCTGGGCGTACTGATCTACGAGATGGCGGCGGGATACCCGCCTTTCTTCGCCGACCAGCCCATTCAGATCTACGAGAAGATCGTCTCTGGGAAGGTTTGTGCACTGCCTGGGTGGGGATAAACAGGAGTATCAGACCCCAGACGAGGGACATTCTCCATACAGTAGCTTCCCCAAAGAAACCCACTCTGGCCTTGTCTGCGTCCCACCCAGAGCTGCAGATGGCATTTCTCCCTCACAGCCTTGTTTTTAATGTTTGCTTGTCACCGGGGCTTAGGCTTGACAGGGAGAAGAGCCAGCAGAATAGCCTGGGGGCTGCATCTGACCCTCCTCACGTTTCTCTGCTCTGGTTACACCTTCCCGTGGAAACGCCCCCACCCCACCCCACAGGTCCGATTCCCATCCCACTTTAGTTCGGACCTGAAAGACCTCCTGAGGAACCTGCTCCAGGTCGACCTGACCAAGCGTTTTGGCAATCTAAAGAACGGTGTCAACGACATCAAGGGCCACAAGTGGTTTGCTACCACCGACTGGATTGCCATCTACCAGAAGAAGGTGAGGGGGCTGGGTGCAGCTCGCCTGAACTTTAGGGCACATGGAGACTGTTGAGGACTGTTATCTTCATCCAGCTGCTTGCTGCCCAGGCCAGTAGGTCATGGCTGAGCATGTGGGTAGAGCACAGGAGCTGGAGGGGGCAGCCTAGCAGCAGGGCCATGGTGGCATAAGTCACGTGAGGACTTGAAAGCCCGTTTCCACCAGTGTGGTGCCGGTGCTGGACTTTTTCCCTATCCGGAACTAGTTCCACGTGTTTCCACCACAAGAAAATGACCCTGGGCCAGAAAAAACGGCACCACAGAAAACCTGGGCTCTGAATGTGGCACCGTAACTTCAGCGATGAGGTGGACTATGGCATCCAAACCTTCCGTATACCTAGAAAGTTCAATCCATAACTGATATCGTTAGTCTAATAACAGCTGTGCTGACAGAGAAACAACTTGCCAGCTTATTAGCAGAATAAGGTCTTTTTTATTCTATGAAAAGTAAAAGATTAATCTGCTGGCCACATTTAAGAATAAAGCTTTTTAAGAATAAAGAATAAATAAAATGCGGCGTTCAATGGCAAAGAGATCATGAGGTGAACTGCAAAAGCAGAATCTCTTATTGTGCAATTCTTAAAAGGACAGCAGTAAAACAGCGAGTGAGAATAAACTCCCTCACACAGAGACGGGGAGCCTTTACGGGGACAAAAGTAGATACAGACAATGAAGACAGGGCACAACAAGTCATACCCCGAAAATGTTTTTTTTTTTATTTTGCAAAATAAATCCGAAATACAGATTAACTTTTACTTTACTTTCACTTCCGCCTATGTAACATTTCAGTTGCATTCTTTTTTAAAATCGATGGAAACGCAGGCCGGTTCATAAAAGGCACCAAGTGAGAATCAGCATCGGCACCGGCTCCGTGTCGGTGGAAACGAGGCAGAAGAGACGCTGTGTGCTTTGGGAAGCTTCCCCGTTCATCCACCCTGAGCCTCCAGGCAGATTCTGGCTATTCTGTAGCCTCTGAAAACAAGGTCTGATTATATCACTTCTACGTTGTGGAACATGGGAGGACATCCAGCGTCCCAGCATGCATGTCCCAGCCCCGGTGACACGTCACAGGACAGTATCACTGTCACACAGTGACTTAACATTTATTGCTATGTTTCCACCAGGCTAGTAAGAAGCCCCGATTGTCTTGATATCGCAGTGAAGATATCCATCACTGACATGCTGTGGCGCTCCTGTCCCTGGCAATGCGACGGGTCCGGCTCCTGTCCCCTTGTGGGATACCACACATTCCTGTTACATTTGGTTCTTCGGATGGATTCTTCCACACTAAAGATAGAATTACATGAATATTTTAATACATTATTGTTCTAGAGCCAGGACTCTGTCCCTGGAGAGAGTGTCTGTCCAACATGCGATGCCCCCCCAGAGCACCCCAGCACAGATATGTGCCCCACCAAGCCGCCACCCATTCCCTTATAATATTCAAGTATTTCAAGTCGCTTCCTTCATTTTCTGGTTTGTAGTACAGTTTCTCAAGGACTCTTGGTCATTAGAATGAAAGTCTCCCTTGGAAATGTATGACGCTGTCAGATACCAGCTGGGATCCACCTGCCAGAAAACAACTTGCAAAAATGTTCCATTAGCCAGCCTTCTAACAGCTTAACCGTACAGGCTTAGGGTGAGTCTGCAGCTCTCAGGCAGCAAGGGGGCAAGGTCCCCCGAAGGGGTTGCCAGGTCCTCACGGGGCGCGCACACACACACACACACACACACACACACACACGTTACTCACCACTGGCATTTAGAGATGCATATAGCACCTTTCCACTGCCACTAAGAACCAAGTCACTCTGCGAAGATGATTTTCCATTGTATATTGTGTGAGCCATACCTGCGCTGACATGGGCATGCTTCCTAGCAGGTAAAAGTGTGACCAAACTGAGCTGGTTGCGTTAGCAGGAGAACATTTTAAAATGGATTTGAGGAGGCGCTTCTTTACACAGCATGTAGGATGAGTATGGAACAGTCTTCCTGCTAGTGTGGTGGAAGCTAAAACCCTGGGTTCCTTTAAATCAGAGCTAGATAAGATTTTACCAACTCTGAGCTATTAGTTAAGTTCTCCCCAAGCGAGCTTGGTGGGCCGAATGGCCTCCTCCTCCTCGCTTGTAAATTTCTTATGTTCTTAACATCGTCTGATTGGTCGAAATTCATGGTGATACTGGTGATCGGTATTGATATGCTTGGATTATCTGAAGGGAAATATGGCATATTCTATATATTATTAATTAGTAGTTTTGCCCATCATGATGTATTGATGAATTCCCGATTATTTGTAACTTGATGTCCAACATCCTACTTGAAAGAGTTTTCTAGAACAGCAAACGGAATGGATTTGTGATGCAAAATGATGCAAGTGAATGCTTAATCCTTTTAACGTTTGATGCTAACATAACATGGCAATTTTCAGACGTGCAAGTGGAAATTAGCACATCGTGAGAACAGCAAATAAGCTCGTCGCTGTTGCTCTCCGAGCCGACTACACCTATCCCGAGCCGACCCTTCTGCAGTGGAAAACCAAAGCCAGCTGGAACCGCGCTCTCAGTACTGTCTTTTTTGCGATATGGGTTGTGTAACGCAATAATTCACAGAACTGGAAACTTGAGCTGAAAGAGGAAACTCCTGCAAACTCCACACAGAGCAGGATTGTAATCCCCAGCCTTTGACGTGTGATAAGCACTATGTCTCTATAATGATGCTATTTACCATTTGAGAGGATCTAATATGCTCTATCTGTCTGTCTCTCTCCCTGTTTCTCTCTCAGGTGGAAGCCCCCTTTATACCCAAGTGTAAAGGCCCCGGTGACACCAGCAACTTTGACGACTACGAGGAAGAGGAGATCCGTGTCTCCTTTACTGAGAAGTGCGGAAAGGAGTTTGCTGAGTTCTAGATCTACTCAGAAGCAGCGGAACGAGAGAGGAAGAGTGAGCCAGAGAGGGGAAAAAGTTTAGAGTGTAGAGCCAGAAGACGGGCAGCGTTCAGCCACACACGTCTGTTCTGACGTGTCCGTACTGCGTTACCCCACCTTGAGATTAATGTGTGTGTGAGCTGCTGTGGGGCCGGCTGTGGGGGGGCGGGCACCATTCACTGAATTTGCTCGGTCCATAGAGGGCACATAGGATCAAAGGAAACCGGTCCAGTCTCAGCATCCATAGTGATGTCTGAGGACTCCAGACGTTACTCCAGCAGTGGCCTCCCAGAGCAGCACTGAACCAACCAGAAATGCGAATCTGAAAGAAAGAAAATGGCCGTCCAACCTGCAATCCTGCAATGCAACTCAACGAGGCAGTGCAGAGTGTGTCCGTCACTCCATCCAACTGTTCATCCATCATTCATCCATCCGTCTGTCTTTTCTGCCTATCCAGCTGAGATTTGCAATCCTCTTCACACAAGACAGTCACTAGAGATTACAGACAGAAAATTCTCTGTTTTGGCGGCGCCAATAAGGGCATCTGGTTTGATTTTGAGATGTACATGCCCTCAGATACACTGTCGTGCATGATAAGAGCAGTGTTTGTTTCTCACGAGGCTGGAGATGCTCTGCAGGAGCACCAGGTATCTTTCTCGACAAAGTCTCACGGCCTTTCAGAGGCTCGAGCTGTATGAGAAGATGGGTTTTTAATTGCTACTGAAATTATGGTTCACCTTAAGACATTTGTTTACCTTTGTGGTTATGTTTTGCTTTAGACTATTTTGCAGAGACCAGCTTGCTTGTGTCAGACCTTGACAGTAAAGGCCACAGTGCTGAAGGGACACGGCATGGTCATTCCATACATTCACAGATGTGTGTTCAGACCAGCTGTGGAGGGGCTTGTGCAGCCTCGGGCTAAAAGGCACCAGCGTTTTCTTTCTCTTTTTTGAAAACTGATTAGGATGACCAAGCTGCATTGGTCTTGGCGCCTCCACATCTCACCGGATGCCTGCTGTGACGGAGCAGACGCTGAGTTCGCGCATGCTGGTCTCTCTCTGCTGTTGGCATACTAATACCATTTTTTCCTTCTGTGATTGTCAGTCAATTGTTATGTTTACTTGTTTTGAAAGGCCTATTAACGTAACGTTAAAAATACACCATTGTCTTAATATAATATTTAGTGTTATACCGTTAAGTATGAACATGTTAACGGGCTTTCTGGTTTTCACTTATAGTTTTATCCTTGTGGCAGGTTCATACAGGAAGTACGAACTGCGTATCAGGACCTTTTCGGCATTACGCTGTACAATTTCTAATTTGTGGTTTATTTTCATATGTCTAAGTAAGCACTTATGTATGAGTAGTGAATGTGGATATTTACTTTCTTTTTAACAATGTTCACTAACTGTCTGGAATTGGGTTTATAGTGAGACGTTTCAAATACACGCGTAATATTTCTCGTGTTCCCTGGTTCTCATTCCACTGCGGCTTTTTCGCGGACGGAGCGCTGCTCCTGCTGTTCCGTTTGCAGCGCTTCTCTGATAAAGTTGCTGCCCGGCGCCTGTGTCCCTCCGGGGGCGGGATGTGCTTGGCGACCCTCCCCCACTGCCACGCAGAGACGCTCCTCATCTCGCCTTCGCCGTACCTCGCCGGGGACCCTTTGGGGGGGCATACAGCGGCGTGTCCACCGTCTGTCTCCGCTCTTTCTCCATGTATAATCTGGGGTGAGCGCTGTCATGGCGCAGCGGCGCCTCAGATGACAGCCTGGTTTGCGGATGGTGGGTGTAACGGTTTAAAAAGAAAAACGCTCCCTCCGGTTTCAGGTGTATAATTCTTCCTAATAAATCCTAAGTGGTACGATTCTGCGAACGTAGCCTCAACCCCCCTGATACATTTATCCAGGTATATTTGTTCCGATCAATAATACTGTTTGGCATTAACGATGTTGAAAACACCGCTTTTTGTCATATTTCAATAACGTTTTACGTAATAAAATGATGAAATGGCGGAGTAATTAACAACCTGTTCTGTCCTGGTTTCATATTTTTGCTTTTGTTTAGTTATAAAATTAGGCTTCCTCTAAATGCGGGTATGACCATGTTGTCTGGTACCTTTCGGGAAATAATATCAGGCAACTCTTGTCTTTCGGCGCCCTAAATGATTTGCCCTCCGCACCACGATGGGTGGAGAACATTGGGGCACGAATGTGTTACAAACAAAAGAAAACAGCCGTCGGTAATATGTCAAAACAAATAGCTGTCATGACAATAAATTTTTATTTGCAGAAATTATATCTGCAGACGTTAATCTAGCACTTTATTTTGCCGCTGTACAAGTTATTTAACCCGGTGATGTTGCGATGATTATATTTATGGCTTCAGCGGTTATTACAGATGTGCAGTAATTAGCAACGTTGCCAGTTATAGTGATTTTTACCAAGTTTAGCTTGTGGAAATAAGCTTCTTTAGGCGTATGGGTTAGCGGACGGCGCGAGTAAGAATGTGCGCAAATGGATAACTCTGTAATACCACCTTAAATGATCGCTGCACGGCCTATTAGGCAGCAGTTTCTTATCGTTCCGCGGTCCACCTTAAGCGCACGATGTGGCCAACGCAGGCGTACAGCGGGTCTTCCGCCTCATTTCCAGCCGGGCTCGGACCGGATCGGAGCGGCGGCGTCACTTCGGAGACGGCGGGACCCGACCGAACCCGCCCAGCACCATGTCCGAACCCAAGTATCGCGACTGGATTCTGGAGACTATCGACTCCCTCCGCTCCAGAAAAGCCCGACCGGACCTGGAAAGGATATGCCGGATGGTTCGGAGGCGGTACGGGTCGGACCCGGACCGGACCCGTTCGGAGCTGGAAAAACTGATCCAGGAGCAGACGGTGCTGAAAGTTAGCTACAAGGGCTCTATCTCGTACCGGAACGCTGCCAAGGTGCACAGAAAAAGCCGAAAGAAACCAGAAGCGCTCGGGGAGCGGAGCAAGCATGCCGGCGGCACGCACGGTCCGGCGGGCGCCGAGGAGACCAACTGCCCCACCGAACCCCCCGAGCCGAAGCGGAGCAGTGACCTCCAACCCAACATCCTGGCCATCCCCGGCCAGAAGGACGGGACGCCAGCGGTGCCGGCTAGCGGAAACGGCTGCCTAGGCTGCGGCGCAGCGGTTTGCAGGAGTCAGGCTCGCTGCGCTGCCGGTGCACCGCGAGACAAGAAGACAGCGCCGTTGGGGGGCAGCGCCACTGCGGCCGGCAGGGAGAGATGCACCGGCAGCAGCAATGGAAGTGACGCCCCCGGCAAGATCAGGGCAAGCCGCGGCTTGGAAGGGGGCTCGTCCGGACAGGGGGGCAGTGCCGACAAGGAAAGAAGAACTTGCACGCTGACAAACAGCAGCCACCTTCTGAGGCGCAAAAAGCAGGCATCCCTGAAGCCCAAGCTGCGTGTCGGGAGGAGAGCTACGCCGGATGCCGGCAGCCCCGACCTGGGCGACCGCCTGGTGGCGTCCGTCCGGTCCTTGGCTGAGAAGAACCGGGGTGCTGTCGCCCGGGGCCACCCGCCGCTGGGCTTGAAGGAGATCCTGGGCTTCCTGGGTTCGCAGGAGCGCCTGTCGCAGGAGAAGCTGACCCGCAGCAAAGTCAGAGCGGTGCTGGAGAGGGAGGTGGCGAAGGGTCGCCTGCGCAGGACCCGGTTCGGGAACATCACGTTGCCGATGCGCGGCGTGGGGGCGAAGCCGAAGCCCCCCGCCCGACTGCTGAAGAACGTGCTGCAGGAGCGGCACACGCAGGCGGCCCAAAAGGTGACTTCGCGTCGGCAGTGTGTCCTGCGCCCCGCACGAACACTCCTTTCCCCCCTCCCTTGGCGGCGCGGTCGCGCTGTGTAGGGCTTCGCCTGCCTCTTCGGTTTCGTAATTAGATGCTGTAGAAATGGACATGCAGAGTGCAGGGGTGTGGGGAGCCGTGCGCTGCCCCCCGGTCACATGCACAGACTGCGGGGGCCAGGCTGCCCGTTAACGTGTGCGCCGTTACTCCCGGTAAGGTGAAAGTTACGCGATCACGGATTCCTCGTGATTCTGCCGCGGACTGGCGGACGCGCTTGGAGGAGGGACTGTCGGACCTCAGGCACGATCGAGATCGGTGGCGGAAACGGCAAACCCGGCGCTGGCTTTGTCTAAGCGGCTTAGATCGTCAGGGTTTAACACCCCTCATGCTGCGCATCCAGCGGCGCGTCTCACTGCGCACCGGCGCTTTGCTTTCAGTGTATCTGTCTGGCGGAACCGGCATCTTCATGTTTTATTGGCATATAGCAGACAAACTGTGCATTAAAAAAAATAAAACGGCAAAAACTATTCGAATTTCTGGAATGATATAATTAATAAATATGAGATTCATTGATGAAAACGATTTTGAAGCAGCATTATATCTAATTCACATTTTAAGTTGTTAGTGAAATGTTCTGGAATGCCATTTAAGGTGCCTGTCAGTTCTTCAGCATTTTCACATGACTTTCTCCTGCTGTACCTTGAGGTGGCGCTGAAGGAGGAGGAGCCCATGGAGCTGAACAGCAGTCAGCAGAAACAGGAAGAGGAGGAGGAGCACCGTGAGGAGGCCCAGGCTGGAGGTGACGGTGGCCCTCTGTCACCGGGCAAAGGGGATGGGGGGGCAGCTCTGGACCAGGCTCTTGGGCCGCCTCAGCCGCCGCACCCCGACAGCGCGGTCCACACCCCAGGGCCCCGCCCAGACGCTGCCCCTGTGCAGGTGGAGAGGCCGCCGTCCCTGTGCTCCACACCCCCCCCCAGCTGCACAGCCTCGAAGCAGGAGGAGTACGGCCTGGAAATCTGCCCCAGTGACCTCTGCCCTGGAGAGGAAGCATGCACAGAGCCCCCAGCGGACACAGGTACACCGTGTGTGTGTGTGTGTGTGTGTGTGTGTGTGTGTGTGTGTGTGGGGAGGGGGGGGGGGTCTTAAGGCGACATAGGTGAGATTCTGGTGAGTCCTCCCATAGCAACAGAAAACAAACTTTGTCAATTCTCTGATGAAAGATTTCAATAGCACAGGGAACCTCACTGCTGACCAGCTAGTTTGCATCTGTTTCGCAAGAAAAGTACCGAAATAACAAAACTAGTGTAAATAACTGTTATGAATTAGCTGATCAGTGGTCATTGTTGACACACCACAGCCCACGCTGCACCTCAGTGGTGCCTTGCTGGTTGGGAATTCAAACCTGCAATCTTTCAATTACAAGTGTGCTTCCCTGACCATTAAGCCACCAGTGCCCATGTGACATGCTACCAGAGGTATTTCATTTCTTTCTTGCTCTTTTGCACCTTCCAATCAAATGGCGCCCCAGGCGATCGCCTACATCGCCTATAGGGCAGGCTGGCCCTGGGTGTATGAGAGAGAGAGTGAGTCTGTGCAGTGATGCTGTGAGATGTGTCATGGCACAGGCTTGTGTCGTATATGTGCCACATGGTGGCACTGTCCTCTGTGTGTGTGTGTGTGTGTGTGTGTGTGTGTGTCCTGTGGGGCTTTGTCACATGGAGAGGAGCAGCAACATTAACATCATCATCGACTGAACTGATGCAGTGTGACTGATGCAATGTGGGGTCACCACTGGGCCCCAGAGCAGGGCCCTTAGCCCCAGCCACTTCAGGGACACTGTCCGACCCTTGTGAAACTCTGTCGCTGGAGTGTCAGCTCACGCTCACGCTGCGCCGCCCTGCAGATTCAGTGGGTGCTCGGATCTGTACTGAAAACGTCCCCTCAGCCTTCTTCCAAACCCTGGCCCGTCGTTTGGGCTTCTTGCTGGTGCCCATGCACTGATCCACAGGTGAGTGTGGACATGGTACCTGTGACTGCCACCGTGTGGTTTGCATTGTTTATCACAGATGGTCACTCGTGCCCTGTGGATGGAGGCCTCGGCCCTCCTGAGAGCTTCTGCTCCCATCAGGCTCCCTGCTCCTTCTCTTTGCCATGCGGGAGAGTAGATGTGAGCCGTTCCCAGGACATGCCACCACTTCACGACAGAGCTAAACTCCTCTTCCTGTAGAGGACAAACACTCAGACCTCTAGGTTTCTTTTGGTGTTTCCACACCTGTGTTCAGCTGATCCCTGCACATCTTGGAGGGGGACTAGGTTGACCACATGGCTGTTCTTTACAGGGTTCTTTGCCCTGGGGGGGCGTCCGTCCTGCTCACACTTCTGACTGACCCTTATTTGAGGGTTATTTGTCCCCCCCTGCTTCTTGAGTAGATTTCACCTGCTGGATTGTTCCCTTTGCGCCGTCGTTCCCCTGCCTCATGCCCCTCTATCAGGTCTCAGTGTTTCTGTCATCTGAGGCTGTTCTCCTCACACTGGCAGTGACTTTCTTTCATCTGAGGCTGTTCACCTCACACTGGCAGTGACTTTCTTTCGTCTGAGGCTGTTCTCCTCACACTGGCAGTGACTTTCTTTCGTCTGAGGCTGTTCTCCTCACACTGGCAGTGACTTTCTGCCAAACATCCTCATTCCTCCCTAAAAGTCAGACATCTCCTCTTATTGTGGCAGGCATAAAGGCCAGCTGGGTGTGTCCGCGATGGGCCGCTCCAGGCGGTGTGGCCATGCTGCAGCCCCCCCCCCCATTCGCTCGGCCCGCTGAGCGGGGAGTTTCCTGCACAGCAAATGTGCGAAGAGCTCAACTGTCAAATTCCACATAGAAAGTTTTCTGTGATTAAACTGGGTTGCAGGTTTATTGGTACATATTTTTGTGGCTGCAGTCAGTGCAGGTGTGCAGTGACATTAAGCTATTTGTGTGGTTCAGAAGCTTAATCTTCCATGCATGTGATTGGACGGTTGCTGGTTCGAGCATAGCTTAGGCAGAATAGTCACATGTTTGTGGGCCCTTGACGAGGCCCCTAACCCCCAGCTCCATGGGCGCCGCGCCGCTGCAGTGGCTTCCCTCCGCTGCCTGGTTTGCCGTACCCATGTATCTGTGTGTCCAGGATGGGGAAGGAGAGGAGAGGATTTCCCCACAGGGATCAATAAAGTGTATTATTATTATTATTATTATTATTATTATTATTATTATTATTATTGTCATTGTGCTTGGTTGGTTGGTTTGTTTGTTATTATTATAGAGAAAGTCCATTACCTGAAGGTTTATCCAGAGAAGGAGATCGATTCATAGGTTGTGTTGGAAGCGTGGTACGTTACAGGGAAGCGGAGCGGACTCGGCGCTTAGCGTTCCTCTGGTCTTTGTCCACACGTCCGTCTGTAACTCCGGGTGATGGCAAACGGACAGCAGGGTGACGGAAGCTCTCCTCTACCGACAGGGGGCCCCCAAGCTGGGCAGTCGCCACAGCCTGTGTCCCCACTGGCCCCGGGAGAAGAGGAGGGAGCAGAGGGGATTGTGGTGAGCCCCTTGCAAATGGCTTCAGACGCACAGGTAACCGCAGCCTGCGGCTCGCTCTCCGGAGCACGTGTCACGCCATCCACATTAACAGTGCCTCGCTACAGAGACCTTTCCCGGTCTGTTCACCAGGGAGCAGCACTGGCCGATGGAGGAAGCTTCTCACCTCCAGGTTCAGCTCAGGCTTGTGAGTCCGGCTCTTATTCCCCTGCCGTCGGGTGGGAGCGACGAACGGGTCGGCATGATCTCCAGCACATGTCTAATCTCACAGGCACCATCTCTGTTCCTCCCAGGTTCCGGATGCAGGGTGGAGACGGCTGTGGCGTCCTGCCTGCTGACCCCCACGGCCTCCCCGCCGGAGTCAGGTGCCGTGGAGGAGCGGACCGTCAATGGAGCCGTGTAAGAATGTGGGGGTCTGGGGGAAAGGTAGCTTCATACCAACTGCCTTCAGAGAGATGCAGTTGGCCTCGTTTGGCCCTCGTGGATACGGGGAGTTTCTGATCTGCAGGTCGTTGGCTTGAGACCCCAGAGAGCCTGTGCCGTCACCCCCCAGGGCAAACCCTGCGCCCGTCACCCCCCAGGGCAAACCCGCGCCCGTCACCCCCCAGGGCAAACCCGCGCCCGTCATCTCAAGTGGATGTGTATTCTAAACATACCACACATTCAATACAAATAAGGGGATAAACATATTTATATTTTAAGGGGGAGTTTGAGTGTCATGAAAAGTGGGGGAACCCTGAAGCAATTGCAGACCACAGCAGTCGGGTGGAAACGAACATTGTCCCAGATAAGATACCTGGGCTGCTCTGGCCCTGGTCATTGGGAATGAGGACGTCCTGAAAGGTGGTGGTGTGTGCAGTGTTGTAGTTCTGGGCCTGGTCATTGGGAATGAGGACGTCCTGAAAGGTGGTGGTGTGTGCAGTGTTGTAG
>JAODKF010000103.1:757907-772235 GCA_026779585.1 Mormyrus proboscirostris
TTATAACGTCACCACGGGCCTCGCGGAGCTCCTGGTTTATAACGTCACCACGGGCCTCGCGGAGCTCCTGGTTTATAACGTCACCACGGGCCTCGCGGAGCTCCTGGTTTATAGGCAGCTCTCTGTATCGGCGCGTCTCTGGCCCAGCGTTTCATCAACATGGAGCCTCCCGTGGCCCCATGACCACTTAGGTAACATCATCTGCAGCAATAACAAGCATTGGAGTGAAATACAAGGTGGGACGTGGGATTCTCAGTACAGAATTAGATATTCTGATGCAAACGAGGGCCAGGTGATGTTGGATGACTTAAAAGAGTTTTAAATGTCAAACGTCAGGCTGGAATCATTTAGTTGGGCTACAAGCTGCTTTCTGCACAGTCTCTGTGATGTCACAGACATGTGACATGGTTATGTCTTAAATGTTCTTTTTGAGCTGTACATTTTATTTAAGGGAGTCTTTGTCTGTTACAGATCTGACTGTAGCCTCCCACACAGGAACGTGTTCTTGCAGGTGGAATATTGGCCCTTGCTATGAAATGGCACAACATGATTTCTAACTGGCTTATTCCTCTGTGGTTCTCTAAACAATGTACAGACTGTTGTATTAATCTACATTTTTTTTACAGTCACACTTGAAATTATATTGCTTGTTTTAATTTTTTTTAGGAAATGCTTTTTTGAATAAAAGGTATGAATTAAAGATATATATATATATATATATATGTCACTTATTTTCATTTATAACATTATTCGCGTGTCACGATGCTTCTATCAGAGTGTTTTGAGGCTTCAGCTACCATCTGTCATGTTTGTACATGTATGATCGAGAGACTACCGGTCTAGACAGATCCCAATACCTGTGTTCCCACAAAAATGATTCCTGATGAGGTCACCAGGCAAAGCATGGAAAGTCTCACACCACTTATCCACCCATGTTTTGGTATGGAAGGTAGACAGGGCTGCTATAATAACAGCAGCAAGAGTCAATGTCTCCTTGGAAGATGGGATAGAGGAGTGCAGTCATCAGGATGGACAGCGAGCTGTTTGCAATGTTTTTGACGTAATTCCTTGGAGATACACCAGCATCTGTCATAGAGGAGCACGTAACTCTCATGGAAATACCCTAGAATCTCTCAGGGAGAAGCGGTACGCGTCTCTCGGGGATACACCCCGGGGACCGTCATGGAGAAGCGGTACGCGTCTCTCGGGGATACACCCCGGGTTCCGTCATGGAGAAGCGTCTCTCGGGGATACACCCCGGGGTCCGTCATGGAGAAGCGGTACGCGTTTCTCGGGGACACACCCCGGGGTCCGTCATGGAGAAGCGGTACGCGTCTCTCGGGGACACACCCCGGGGTCCGTCATGGAGAAGCGGTACGCGTCTCTCGGGGATACACCCCGGGGTCCGTCATGGAGAAGCGGTACGCGTCTCTCGGGGATACACCCCGGGGTCCGTCATGGAGAAGCGGTACGCGTCTCTCGGGGATACACTCCGGGGTCCGTCATGGAGAAGCGGTACGCGTCTCTCGGGGATACACACTGACAAAGTACTGGGACACCTGGCCATGACACCTACAGGAAATTTTTTGACACCCCATTCTAAATGCAAAGGCATCAATATGGAGTTGGTCCCCCCTTTGTAGCTATAACCGCTCCCACTCTTCTGGGAAGGTTTTCCAGTGCTTCCACACAAAACTCACCCAACCATGTCTTTATGGATCTTAGTTTGTGCACTGGGGCACAGCCATGCTGGAACAGATAAGGGCCTTCACCAAACTGTTACAAGTTGGAAGCATAGAATTGTCCAACATGTCCTGGTGTGCTGAAACATTAAGAGTTCCCTTCAGTGGAACTAAAGGGTCTAGCCCAACCCCTGAAAAACAACCCCACTCCATTATCCCTCCTCCATCAGACTTTACTGTTGGCAGAATGCCATCAGGCAGGTAACATTCTTCTGGCATCCGCCAAACTAACTCATCCATCAGACTGCCAGTCAGAGAAGTGCGATTGCTCACTCCACAGAACCCTTCCACTGCTCCCGTGGCAACATGCTTTACATCACTCCGTCCAACGCTTGGCATTGCGTTTGGTGATGTGAGGTTTGCATGCAGCTATTTGGCAATGGAAGCCCATTCCATGAAGCTCCTGGTGCACAGTTTTTGTGCTGGAGTTAATGCCAGAGGAAGTTCTGAACTCTGTAGTTGAGAGCATTAACAACTTTTATGCACTATACGCCTCAGCACTCGACGACCCTGCTCTGTTACTATACGTGGACTGCCACTTCGGGCCGAGTTTATGTTGTTCCTAAATGCTTCCACTTTGCAATAATATCATTTACAGCTGACCATGGAGTATCTAGCAGGGAAGACTTTTCACAAACTGACTTACTGCAAAGGTGGCATCCCATGACAGGACCACACATGAATTAATTGAGCTCTTCAGAATGACCTATTCTTTCACAAATGTTTGTATACCTGACTGCATTGGCTACGTGCATGATTTTATACACCTGTGGCAATGAGCCTGAGTTAATTCAATGATTCAGAGGTGTGTCCCAATACTTTTATCCATATAGTGTAATTAAAACATTCACTAAAGTGAACATATTGACATCAGTATCAAAATTTTACTGCCTGCATCGCACTCCCTGACATGCTGCCTGACGGTGTATCATCTCTCTGTGTGGTTTGTTCACCTGAATCCGAGGAACACACAAAGGAACTGGCCATGTCTCCATTTTTGCAGTGTTATGTTACGTCCTCATATTTCCATTTGTGTCAATTACTGTGAGGAATCACAGTAAGTACGTCTCAGTGCGTGTGTCTGAACTTTGAGGACGACCCAGGATGGAATGCAGATGCAGGTGACTCAGGGATGGCTGGGGACCAGGTTATTGCTGGAATGTGCCACACAGTCATTTCAGCAGCACCCCCCACCACCAACAAAATGTGTCCCTATTCAAAAGCACCGAGCCATGGATGGGGGGGGTGTCTGACGACACACTATTTGTCCTGGGATGTTCTCCAGGGCTGGGAAGGGCAAGCAGCCGAGTGGGCGGGGAGGGGAGGGGAGGGTTAGGGGAGGGGGCACAATCTTGTGAGTGCAGGATTGGCAGCAGACACACAGCCACCCAGAGCCCTGCCATTTTCACCCAGCCTCGAGAACCTCAACCCAGGCTCCAACACACAGTCCTCAGTACCCAAGACCCACAGCGGGTGCCCGGTCTGCTCCACGGGGATTTGCCCAAAAATGCCAGCCACAGGGAGAGCGGAGTGAGTGCTTACTCTGTACAAACTTCTCAGTGTGTGTCGCTGTGCATTGGTTTGCCCCGGCTTGAATCGTGACGCCTGTGAATCTCTGAAAATATATAATCTGGGGTCCTGTTTGTGTCAGCAACTGTTTCCTGAATTTCAAGGGTTTCATAAATCTATGATTATAAGAATGTTTAAAGCTGTTGCCATAAAAAAGACGAGTTAGAGAGAGAGAGAATGGTGGAGAGGGAGATTTGTGTTGTAGAGGGTAACGGAGCTGCTGCTGCTTGATCTATCTTGGGGTAAACAGGGCTGTGTGCCGGGCTAATTTCAGACTCTCAGCATCACATGGAGTAACAAGAGCTGAAGTGGGACAGGCGGGGTGTGTGTGTGTGTATGTGTGTGTGTGTGTGTATGTGTGTGTGTGTGTGTATGCCTTTTTGCATAAAATGCTGCATGTAGGTATGGATGGATGGATGGAAGAAGAGACCAGGAGTCTGTGCTGCAGTGACTTACTGTTGGTGCCGGACACTTTCACAGATCATGACACACAACAGGTTCTGTAAAGGCGGGCGTTGTGTTCTGTAACACACAGCCTTTGGACAGGAGCACAGACACATTCACATATAGCAGAAACTCACTAGGATCCTACTATTTTGCAAGAAATCTTATCCATTTCCCAGTAAAAGCAACCTGACACGGTCCTACTTGTTACTTTTAAACATCGAATGTGATAAATGCAGCAATATTGATTAACGACAGACATAACCGAGACCAACACTCCTGCATGCAGACGTACATTTCCCTCAGATTTCCATGCAGTATCAGTGTAATATGGGCCACCTGGGTCTCTCCTGTTCTGTTGTGGTAAAGCTGCCTTATTTGCATGAAGCTGGCGTGGTGTTTTCAGACATTCTGAGTTCTCTGATGGATGTGGGGTCTAACAGGCTCATCCCCACTCCCCTCCCAGCCCCAAAGCGGAGGATTACTCCACAGCTATCCTCAAGCAGAAGCAGAGGCCAAACCGTCTCATTGTGGATGAGGCTCTAAATGAGGACAACAGCATCGTATGCCTGTCCCAGGTCAGTGTTTGCATGTTTTACTGATGTCTCTCCAGAGCAATTATGTGACCCATATCTCTCAGGCATGTTGCTGTTACAGTACCTGTATATCTCATGTTGGTGTCACCTGTTTCTGTCAGGCATGTTGGTGTTACCTGTTTTTCTCTGGCATGTTGTTGTTATCTGTATCTCTCAGCCATTCTTGAGCTTTAATGTTGAATTTTAATGTTTTCTATTTTGAATATTTATTATCTCTGTGCTGCTGTAAATTAAAATTGCCTTGCATTAATATTGTGTTACGTGAATAAACTTTCCTTGCCTTGCATCTCTCAAGTATGCTTGTGTTACCTGTATCTCTCAGGTGTGTTGGCGATGCCAGTATCTCTCAGACATGTTGGTGTCACCTGTATCTTTCAGGCATGCTGGTTGGCTGGTTGCCTGAATCTGAGGGGCCTAAGTAATAAATAAGCGTAGGCCCATATCAAGTTTACTTTTCTTAGTTAAAGTCATTGACAGTGATTTTTAGCAACTTACTTTGATTGTTGGGTCTCTACTGCATTTGACATGACTGACCATAAGTTACCGTTAGATAAACTGGAAAAGTAGGTGGATCTTTATAAAATGCTTTCAGTCATATTTAGAAGATATGGATTACTTAGTCTATAGGCAATTATGAATCTGAGCAAACTATAATCACATGGGGAGTTCCTCATGTGTCCATTCTTGGGTCTCTTCTATTCAACATCTACATGCCCAGATTATGGAGCATTATAAGATCTCTTACCATAATTATGCATATGACACTAATCAATCAGTTTTGATTAGTATTTCTTGATTAGTATTATTTTGATTGATTAGTAACTAATCAATTGTTATATGTCTCAGAATTTTCTACAACTGAGCACAGAAAAAACTGAAATAATTGTTTTTGGCCCCTATAAAATAAACAGGTATGGTGCTCACCATTAATCCATGAAGCTGTAACCTCAAATCATGCCAGACATATTGTTGTAGTTCGGGACTCAGACATAAATTTTAACAGCCACATAAAGACTATTACAAAATCACCTTAAACATACCAAGAACTGAAGAATTTCTGTCCAAACAAGATAAATGGTTATGGACTTATTTTCAGCAGGCTACTATTGTGATGGTGTCTATAGTCGTGGCTCGAAATCAATCAGAAAGCTGCAGCCAGAGTACTTACTAACACCAGGAGAGTGGAGCATATCACACTGGTCCTTACATCACTGCACTGGCTTCCTGTGCATCACAGGATTCATTTTAGGGCATTATAACTTACCTACAAAGCACTAAATGGTCCCAGACCTGCATACACTTCTGATTTACTTGAACATTATAAGGCATCCAGACCCCTAAGGCCATCTGGGAAAGGTTTACTCATAGTCAAGACCAAGAGAAGTAGCGCTTAGTTTCTATGCTCCCAGTATGTGGAACCAGCGTCTTGCAGACCTGAGGTAATGCACTGTCACTGCAATGTCACATATTTTATTATTTTTTTTTAAATATGTTTGTTTGTTAAAAGTTTTCAACTTTTGTTTTCTGTGTTTGTTGTCTTTTAAATGTAATTTTGTTTTCTATTTTTAATGTATCTGTCCTACCCTGATCGTCCGCTTCTTCCGTGTGCTACGCCCCTTCATTAACTCTGTGTGGATTTCCCTTGTTTACCAGCTGTTTCTGATTGTTATCATTAGTCCTCTGTATTTAGTCTGTGTTTCAGTTTGTTTCCCCAATCTGGTCATTGCAATGTCACTGCGTGTTTCCTTGCCTGCCCCCCTCTTTTTTTTTTAATTACACCCCTTGTTCCCCGATTTCCTGACTGCCGCTCCTCTGTCTCCGCTCCGCGTCCCGTGTACGGCACAACAGAATCCCTACTAAACTGTGCTATGTAAATAAAATTTCCTTGCCTAGCATCTCACAGGTATGCTTGTGTTATCTATAACTCTCGGCCGTGTTGGTGTGGGTTCCTTCAATTTCTCAGGCAAAGATGGAGGAGCTGCAGCTTTTTCGGGGAGACACTGTGGTTCTTCGCGGCCGAAAGCGCAAGCAGACTGTCTGCATTGTTCTGACTGATGACTCCTGTGCTGATGAACGTGTGCGGATGAACCGCGTGACACGCAACAATCTGCGTGTGCGTCTCGGGGATGTGATCAGGTATTTGGGAAAAGGAGATCAAGGAGCAGGTCTGTCGGGTATCAGAGGGGCAGTGAATTGTGTGTGGCTAGCAGTGTGCAGGGCAGAGCTCATGATTGGACCACACTCAGCATCTGTGGCGGAGGTAACTTGAAATCGCCTGACTGCAGTGTTTGTACGTCGACAGTATTCAGGCATGTCCAGATGTGAAATATGGAAAACGAATCCATGTGCTGCCCATTGATGACACCATTGAGGGCTTGACCGGCAACCTGTTCGAGGTCTTCCTGAAGCCCTACTTCCTGGAGGCTTACCGACCTGTGCACAAAGGCATGCAGTTCATCGATCTATCCTCCTCAAAGCAGTCAATTACAAACGCTACTAACACTCTTGGATTTTTTGTAAACACCTTCATTAACATTCCGTGCTGGAGGACTCATACAGTAAGTTAATTGAGATAGGGGGAAATTAAAATCTTTTTATTGACTGTATGGACATTTTCAATATATACTATCCATCATTATGGAGCTAGCATATAGTGTTTGTTCTAATGCTTTCATACTGGTGAAACTGCATGTGCACCTCCCTGCCTGCTGTAACGCTGTACAGTTACCTTGAGGCAACATGTCTCCGCTCTTCCTGCAGGAGACATCTTCCTAGTGCGGGGCGGCATGCGTGCTGTGGAATTCAAAGTTGTGGAGACAGACCCAATGCCACATTGCATCGTTGCCCCAGACACCATCATTCACTGCGAAGGCGAGCCAATCAAAAGAGAGGTGGGAGAAGGAAGTCATATGACTAAAACGCAGCATCACGTAATACCGGTCTGCAAATCTTCTTGGTTTACATCTGGGTTGCCTATGGCTGCATGTGAACAATTCACTTTCCTATCAGCCATGTATACTCAAGATGAGGGCTTAACAGCCTTTTTCTGATGAATGGCATTATGGTCAAACAATGAAGCTGTTGATTGCCCTGGTCAAGGATGAGGAGGAAAGCCTCAATGACATCGGTTATGATGACATCGGCGGGTGCCGTAAGCAACTGGCCCAAATCAAGGAGATGGTGGAGCTTCCATTACGCCACCCCACCCTCTTCAAAGCCATTGGTGTGAAGGTGAGGCAAGCAACCTGTCAGCCAGTGGCATCCACTGCTAGAAACTGCTCCTTTGCAGTTATCCCTATGGAAACATGTGAACAGAGAGCGGATAGCTTTAAAATTCACACTTGTGAATGGATGTAAACAAGGCAGTGACTGCATTGCTTGGTACTGCGCAGTTCTTGCCTCGACTCCCAAGACCTAACATGCTACTGTCACATCCTTCCCTGTAGCCTCCACGTGGGATATTACTATATGGACCTCCAGGAACAGGGAAGACCCTTGTGGCTCGCGCAGTGGCCAATGAGACAGGCGCCTTCTTCTTCCTCATCAACGGTGAGTCAGTCCCCATAGCCTTGCTCAGGCAGCTCTGCTAACTAAACTAGTGCAAGTTTTCCTTTCTGTGTGTTGTGGACAGTGTCATCATCTCAAGTCACTCAAGAATTGTTTCTGCTGCATGGTGCATTGATCAGTTGAAATCAGATCAATCTAGTGTGGTAAGGTTGCACTGTAACATCCTTCTGTTGTTGTACCTCTGGTTCAGACCCCATTGCTGTACTCCTGCTGTTATACGTCCTACATACCATGTTCTGCTGTGGTCTGCTTTACTGATGGAAATATTGTTCAGCCTTAAGTCCTGTGACCCGCTGCCCCAAGGGCCTGAGATCATGAGCAAGCTGGCTGGTGAATCTGAGAGCAACCTGCGCAAAGCATTTGAGGAGGCAGAGAAGAATGCCCCTGCAATCATCTTTATAGATGAGTTGGATGCCATCGCACCCAAAAGGGAGAAGGTAAAGTTACTGTGTCCTGCTGCACTTTGCATTTCAGCTTTCTGTCTTTTGTGATGTGATCTGTAAGGTCACATCATTCAACAACTACACAAAAGTTATATGAAAGAGTTTTGCAGGTGTTGTCAGGCCATAAGCTCTGTAATGCTAAGGTTGTTAATACAAGGGGTTGTGGTCTTGCTGTGAGCTCTACAGTGTTAAGGTCAGTAATGACTCAAGGTGTGGTCTTGCAGACACATGGTGAGGTTGAACGGCGAATAGTGTCACAGCTCCTCACTCTGATGGATGGGTTGAAGCAACGTGCTCATGTAGTTGTCATGGCAGCTACTAACCGGCCCAACAGTGTGGATCCTGCTCTGCGACGATTTGGTGAGGAACAATCTGGGGGCTCGAGCTGGTGACAGGCAGAGAAAGAGGGGTTATGACCAGTGGAGTTACTAATGACCAGAAGGACAGAAGTGTCACTGATGACCCAGAGATAGAAGCAGGCCACAGAAATAGACTAGACACCAATGAAGAGAACTACAGGAAATACGAATGGATAGAGGGACGGCAGTCAGTGATAAGTGGGCATGACTCAGTGACAGACAGGAATCCCCATTGAACAGAGGGACACTGATGAGAACACAAAGAGAGACAGCAGCCACTGACTGAGCTTGTCCACTTCTCGCCCCCAGGGAGGTTTGACCGTGAAATTGATATTGGAATTCCCGACTCCACTGGACGGCTGGAGATACTTCAGATCCACACCAAGAACATGAAGCTGGCTGACGATGTGGACTTAGAGAGGGTGAGAGGATAGGAGGGAAAGAGCTAGAAAGAGTAAGAGGGACAGATGAAATGCATAAAAGAGCAGGAAAGATGGAGGAAAACAGAAGAAAATTAAAAAAGAGGTTCTAGATGTTAAGAAACATAATGACCAGCTCTAAAAGATGGCATCGCAGGGAGCTTTGCAAGGCTGGTATGCAGGTGGTGAGGGTGAGGTCTTTCTGCAATACAGAGAAATGTGAGATATGATGGTACTAATTCATAGTATGCAGCTCTTTGTCATTGGGAAGTCAGCTGGGGTGTGAAGATGCATTGATGCATTGTGATGAATCAATTATCAAGGTGGCGATTCAACTGCATCAATCTGTAATGTCAGAATTGATTTTGGGAGGAAAATCCTTGATACAGCGATACTCCTAGGCTGTGTGCTCTTGTGCTGAAGATAGATCCACAAAGCATCAGTGCCAGGATACAGATTTCCAAAATGTATGATTGGGGTGGAAGGATCATTAGCATTCTTAAAGGAACTGCTACTTGATGATCTTTACCATGCAGCACTTTCAGGAATCTCACCCCTGTTTTGTAGCACAAAGTGCTATTGCTGATGGTTAAGAAAATCTTTGTGCTTTTGGGAAACGCATCTCTTTTGTAGTGCAAGAAGTCATTCTTTTTGCTGGTTACAGTAGCAATGAGCACAGCTAAAGACACAATTATTTTAAAAAGTAGTGATAATTGTACTGGAAGATCAATAATTTTCTGTAGTGGAGAACGAAGGATTTCATTAGCTCATTCAGCACTTATGAGGTCTGAAGGTAACAGCTCGTGACATATTTATAATTCATTATTAAATCTGGCCAGCAGATAGATCTTTCATTTTCCATAGAATAAAAAAAACAAGTTTTATTGCTGCTAAATTTTTCACATAAGTGCACAACTAGTTAAGTTCCCATGGTCATATTTGTGAAATCTGTTTAGTGAAGTTTAAAGAGGTTTAAATACTCAAATAATCGATAAATCAAATTGTGGTAGCAATTAAAGATTTCTGATGCATTGAATCATATTCACATAAAATCACCTTGGGGTCCACAATTTACACCCCTAGTAGAGGGTAAACAATAGGGGAGCACATGCAATGTGGGCCCTCAGAGAGAGGCGGAGTCATCATGCTAATGGGGAGCTACAACTGTGTGGCAGTGTAAAAAACCCTCTGTCCCATGTCAGATCTCCATGGAGACCCACGGGCATGTGGGTGCGGACCTGGCGGCACTCTGCTCAGAGGCAGCTCTGCAGGCCATCCGAAAAAAGATGATTCTTATTGACCTGGAGGATGACACCATTGATGCGGACCTCCTCAACTCCCTTGCTGTCACCATGGATGACTTCCGGGTCAGTCTGCCTTGCCATTCCTGCTGTTGTATATTGAATAATAATCTTCAACCATAGCTGGGAATGACTCATACTCCCCCAAGAACAAAGGATGTGAGGGACTCTAACAGGCCCCGTTTCCCATCCTTGCATGTCTGTGTTTCTGTATCCATCTCCATGTTCCTCCATGCCACTCCATCCACTTGAACTCATGCTTGTGAGTGTGTCACAGTGGGCTCTGGGCCAGAGCAACCCTTCTGCCCTGAGGGAGACAGTAGTGGAGGTCCCACAAGTGAACTGGGAGGACATAGGTGGTCTGGAGGAGGTGAAGCGGGAGCTGCAGGAACTGGTGCAGGTAACCTCCTCATGAGACTTAACCACTTTGTAGGATATCCACACACTGAGTATAGCTCTCAACTCAATGTAGCAGGCCTGATCTTATCCTAATACAGGATTATAATTCATCCCAAAGATATTCTACTGTACCTGAGGAGTTTACCAACTGTGCATTGTTTTAATCATATTTTTAGTAAATCAAAATTTTGCAATTGGGGGAACCCCAAAGATTTTCATTGTCTAGGGACAATGACCAGTAACTCACAAATTACCTCTGCTTTTCAATTGCTTCCTCTCAACCTGCACAGTACCCAGTAGAGTACCCGGACAAGTTCTTGAAATTTGGTATGACCCCTTCCCGTGGAGTGCTCTTTTATGGGCCCCCTGGCTGTGGCAAAACTCTGTTGGCCAAGGCCATCGCCAATGAATGCCAGGCCAACTTTGTGTCCATTAAGGGGCCAGAACTGCTGACCATGTGGTTTGGAGAGTCGGAGGCCAACGTCAGGGATGTTTTTGACAAGGTGAGGCTTGATGTGTGACAGTGAATAGGGACAGGTCATCCTGGGTAGGAAAGACTGTTGTGATGGTCTGTGGGAGAGTGATATACAAATGCCAAGAGGTACGGCTATGTGGCTGGAGATGGCGTGCGGCTGTTAGGTGTTTAAAGCCACAGTGACCTAAACCCTCCCATTCAACACAATTTCAAAGACACAACGTTTGAAGGACAGAGTCATGGACTTTTCCAATTGAGGGCATGTTTTTGTGCTCCTTCCGTCACTTAGACCATGAGCCCTGCTTTCTCATTTTCAGGCACGGCAGGCTGCCCCCTGCATACTTTTCTTTGATGAGCTAGACTCCATTGCCAAGGCGCGCGGGGGTGGTTCTGGGGATGCAGGGGGGGCAGCTGATCGAGTGATCAACCAAATCCTGACAGAAATGGATGGCATGACCAACAAAAAGAATGTCTTCATCATTGGCGCTACCAACCGGTGAGAAGTCCACACAGGCTTATACACAATACATTGTGGGGACCAAAATTCAGTTTTATAAAAACCTGTGACTGCAATGAAAAAAACTACAAGTGTCAAAATGAATGTTACGGCTGGGTAGGGATTAAGACCATCATTGTTGGGGTTAGTGGTTTTCCCATTGAAATGAATGGATGGTCCCCACAAGGCATGAATACAAGCACACATGTGTGTAAACATACCCCTTTCTGGCCCTTCAGCCCAGATATCATCGATCCAGCCATCTTGCGCCCTGGCCGTCTGGACCAGCTGATCTACATCCCACTGCCTGACCTGCCTTCCCGAAGTGCCATCCTGTCTGCCAACCTGCGCAAGTCACCCATTGCCCGAGTACGTGCCCCGCCTGCATGCTAGAGCAGCTGGTAATTGCTCTGGGAACACAACTACAAATGAGATTGGCAATATTTCATAAAAATGCTCTTCAATCACCAGACCGCCTGTATGAGGGGCGACCTTCATGAGGTGGCGGTGTGGTGGCTGACTGAGAACACCACACATGCGTGTCTCTCTGTAACATGCCGTCCAGGATGTGGACCTGGCGTACCTAGCCCAGATCACAGAGGGCTTCTCTGGGGCCGACCTGACAGAGATCTGCCAGCGCGCGTGTAAACTGGCCATCCGGGAGGCCATCGAGGCCGAGATCCGCATAGAGAGGCAGCGGCAGGCAAAGGCGGACACGGCCATGGTGAGGGCCAACCCACCGGCTATATGAACCACCTGGAATTAGTGTGCCAGCCTGACTGACTGAGTGCAAATGCAAGCCATACATAAATGCAGGAATAATTAACCAAGTCTGTCAATTAGCAAGCCCCTGAGGGGACTGAAACAAGTGAATTAATCAATCATGTGGTCAAGTAAATTAAATTAATGACTGAATGGGTAAAGGAATACACACACACACACAGTGCTCTGAGACTCACAACTACATGCACGCAAACGCGCACACGCAGTGCCTTACTTCTCTCTCACACGCTTATTGTTCTCTGTTTCTCTCCCTCCGCTCATTTCCCATTTAGGATGAAGATTACGACCCAGTACCCGAGATCCGCAAAGACCACTTTGAGGAGGCCATGCGTTTTGCCCGTCGTTCCGTCAGTGACAATGATATCCGCAAGTATGAGATGTTTGCCCAGACGCTGCAGCAGAGTCGAGGATTTGGTAACTTCAGGTAAACAAAGATGCACACACACACACACACACACACACACACACAGTATTTTCCTCAGAGGAGTGTTCCTTTTCCGGCTGGCGGCTGTCCTTTACTACGCATAGCATTAGCTTGTGTCAGTAGGTATGTCAGAATGAAGTGACAGCATTATCCATTTCTTTATTTCTTTTTATAGGTATTTTTCTAGCTCTCTTTTTTCTGTAAAACACAAACGTTTTTACATATGACCTGTTGCAGATTCCCTTCAAGGTCACAGTCTAGCGGAGGTCAAGGGTCAGGACAGGGGAGCAGGGACCCAGGGGACCTGTACAGAGACGAGGGAGAGGATGACCTGTACCAGTGAAGGTGGGGCGACACCCCCAGTGTTCCTGACACCCCCATGGAGAACCCACACCTCTGCAACACAGGGCAGTTCAACCTCAAAGAACCACACTCATCAGCGACCTGTGGTTACCTTACATAGTTACTGGCTGAATGTGTGTGTGTGTGTGTGTGTGTGTGTGTGTGTGTGTGTGTGTGTCCACGTGCGTGTGCCTGGGCAACAAACCACGGGCGATGTTAGCACATGCTTTTTTGATTCAATTTTGCTGTTATGAATAAGACATTGTAAACACCAACGCAGATGCAGGACTGTGACACGAGAGCCTTGAGTCTGATAAATGGATTTCACATTCTCTTCTCTTGTGATAAAATAATCATTCTGTAGATTTATAAACAAAAAGAAATAGAAAATCTTATCCAAACATTTTTGCGGCTGGTCATCTTTTTTGAGCCTCTCATTGTGTCACTTCGCAATTTACCTCATTAATCCCCGTCCGTCCCTTGCTGTAGGGAAGCTGCAGTACAGTCCAAAAGGCAAGGAAAACAGGACAGGATGCCAGTCAGCTGCCCTGCTCATGTTCACACACCCAAACATTCTGCACAATTTAGAGATTCCAGCATGAGCCTTCAGACTGAAAGCAAAACTTCAAGCAACCTGGTTTGATTATAAACTTTAAAAGTGACTTGCGTTTTATGAACTAGATTTATTAAATGTACACAGAAAAATCTGTGTAGTCCTTCACCTGGTAACTGTGTATCAATATTCCTCAAAACACACTGTAAACTTACACAGCTCTACCTGCTTATCTGATGCCATCACTGCTAATCACTGTTTATCACAAGTGAGTATGGGCCCTGCTGGCCCCGTGGGAGGCTCGTGAAGGGCTGAAGGGGGCGGAGCAGACCAGGCACAGCTGAAGGGGGCGGAGCAGACCAGGCACAGCTGAAGGGGGCGGAGCAGACCAGGCACAGCTGAAGGGGGCGGAGCAG
>JAODKF010000103.1:785266-797710 GCA_026779585.1 Mormyrus proboscirostris
CCCATGACCTGTGACTGAGGCTGAGCTTTCTGACCCTGGGCAGCATGTTTTGCTCCAGGAGGCCTTGGTAGCCTTTGCGACTTCAGTGCACCAGAAGTAGGAATGGTGCCCCCCCATGTTTCACAGTAGGTATGGTGTTCTTTTCCTTCAAAGCCTCATTTTTCCTTAAACACAGAGCTGATGCGATTGGCCAAAAAGCTCCACTTTTCTCTCATTAGCCTAAAGGACATCCTGCCTGAAGCTTTGGCGCTTCCACTGCATTTCACACCACAGGGAGCTCTCTTTCATCCACTGCATTTTGTAAATTGATGCCATCAATTCAATTACACGCCATGCTTGTTTTCCAGAGCTCTATGTACTTCATGTTGTAAAGGTTCTTAATTGTGTTATTCTTGTTGCATAAGCCAAGCTAGTAACAGCTTATAAGATGTAACGTACGGGTTACAACAGAGTACATCACCAGGGTGCCCTCTGGTGTATGAATCCATAATTGTAGCCAGTCAAATTTGTCACTATGTTACTGTGATCGTTCAGACAGAATACATAATAAACTTCAACCTCATGCCAAAGGGAAACTGAAATAAATGTGATAAGTGTAACGCAGCTTTCAAACGCTTATCCTGGACAGGGATGCATGGGTCTGCGGAGCCCAAGCCAGGCACCAAGTAGCAGTACAGCCTGGATGGGACACTAGTCAGTTTGACATTAATTTATATGATTTTGTTTAAGTCAAAGTGGAATATGTTCATTTTGATGCTGTCTTAAACACCTCCTATAATCAAAAACAGTATTAAACAAAAATGTGTGTCTCCTGGTACATATATTTAACGAAAAAAAGGAGACGAACATGAACAACCAGCATGGTTTAAAAAAAAAAAAAAAAAAAAAAAAAAAAAAAAAACCATTCTCTAAGTACTACAACCTTTTACATTGTTAGACGGCGCAATTCAGAAAACACGCTTCATTGTTTTGAAGTTGTAACAGCTACGATTACTTCGGAGAAACAGCTACCTCTGATTTACATTATCGGGAAAGGAAAGGGATGAAATAGTTATTGGAGGCAGGTGGGTTAAAGCTGCCCTCTAGTGAGCAGTTACCATTAATTTCTGCATTCAAAGCAGCCATATACAGCGCACCTGCACATTACACTTTTTAAAACTGTAATGCTTGTTCTTGTTTTCATTGCACTATGATACATGTATTGCCTATTTATTGACGCATTTCTATACTGTTAGCTATTTTTGTACTGGGTGGAGCCGAATGTCTAAACGTTCCAGTGCAGCTGCTGCCCATGACCCATGAATCAATGAAAATCAAGATCACCATAAACAGAGAATTTGTTTAAATTCTTTAAATCCGTGAATCTGGTAGCTGCTGCTTAAGAATGCTTTCTTGTTATGTCATTAACCAGTTGTCTATTAGAAATGACACTTACGACTATTAACTGCGTTTAGTCAAAATGTTTCCCCATCAGTTAATTAATGTACCTGAATGACTTAATCCATCATAGCTGGAGGATGGAGATGCCAGAAGAAGTCACAATGGATGCCACCGTCTGACCCCGCCGTAAGAAAGATTAAATAATAGTAATTAAGAGAAAAGGCGAAGACACGCGTGATGGGCCCCCACCTGCCGAATCTCCAGGCCCCGCTGGTTTCACTGTTAAATGAACGAGGGGTTCCAGGATTGAGCGGGAGGTGTGGTATAGGTTACACATGGAGAAAGGTATATTTAAAAACGCTTAAGTGTCCATATGAACTGCTTGCAACACCTTCTCCGGACACTACATTTTGCTGCGATCAGACGGTCCACTTTATTTAATGGTGTTAAAGTCCGTTACATTTGTTGGTATGCGGTGGCAGTTAGGTCAATATTTAATACTACTCAAATACAGTCTGACCCTAACACCCTGTTAAAATAACTGTACAGACAGCACATGCAAAGCATATCGGGCATTGAAAGGGATTACACAGCATGCAATCGCGAAGTGAGCGAGGTTTAATGACAAGAATTCATTCAATGAATGGAGATTAAATGTCACGTAAGACCGCGAGACCACCCGGCCAGCATAGAAACTTCGGCGTTGCACGAATGGGCCCATAGAACACCTGCTACAGCCGGGAAGTCAGGGTGGCCGGGCAGGATAGCAGCGCTGCTTTCAGGGCCCTATCTTGTGAAATTAAATAAGCCATTAATAGCCTCCGGTTCAAGGCCGTGCACAGATGAGCTTCGCTGTGATCTGCTCATTGCACTTTGCCCGTTCACGCAGGGCCACGACCGGCCGCCAAACGCCACTCATTACGGCGTACTGCACTACTTCTCCGACAACATACAGTGAGCTGCACATCCCCACGTTCATCCCTCACGGATGTTCAATGCAAACCTGAAATTATACCTCGCAACTGGCTCAAATCGCAGCAGACATCTTACCTCGTAATGCTTCATGTTCGCTGCTACAAACTCCCTTTCCTGTACCTAGGCTCGCGGCCAAGACGTCCAATCAGAAAGCGGGGAAAGCTTCGAGCTCGTCCAATAGGAGATGGGAAGGGAACACCGGCAAGTTCCCTATCCGTGCATTGTTTACAACCAATAAGGGCGTCCTAGGAAATTCTATTTAGCCAATCGGAGAGCAGCGGCCCGATATGGAGTGATGGATTTGGGCTAATAGGGATTGAGAGTTGAAACTCAGGCAAGGCTTTCTAGCAGCTTCCCACGGCGTCCTAAGCACTGTAATGCGGATATGCAGAGTTACAGTTGCCCGCAGTATGGTGTGAAGTAGTATCCATTCTGTTCTTTGTTACTGCGTTGTATAATTGCGTTACTAACATTTCCCTCGTAGTTAGCCAGCCAAGCAAGTATATCTTGAGCCCTGTTTAAAAATACGTCAGTGACACTTTACGTGTTAGTAACATTTACCAATGTAAAATTTTTATTTCTGATTTAATTAAAATAGTTTAAGATGCAATGATTTGTAAGAATACCACGTGAAATTAAACCAAATATATACCACCATAGTGAATTATTTTATTTAGTACAATTTCTTATGTGTGCTGTACTATGTATGTGTTAATATTTCATGTCAGCATTTATAACTTCTACGCAACTGAAGCGCAAGTTCAACTGATGAAATGCAACATTTCTACTCTATATGTAACCAGTGTATATGTTTAGACTTGGAATCATAGCCTTAAGAGAACCATTACAGAAAGTGTGTACGGCGCGGCGTATCGTGGGAAGAGATGAGCCTGCACATCATATCTCTACAGCGTGACCACGTGTATATTTATCTCAACGCACTGACCTGTGTACATAACAGACATAAACGCTGACAGCGGACTGCGCCGATAACAGACAGCGCGAGGCGAAATGGGGCGCGCCCGTGACGTGGCAGCGGGCGCCAGGGCGTGCTGGGTGCTCGCGATCCTGTGAGAGAGCTCTCGAACTTTCTGCATCGGTACAAAAAGCGCGCTGTCGCGAGCCGGCGCTCAGATCTGCCGAGCCGCTTCTCATTTACCAAAGAAAACGGAAGAATAAAGCGGGATAAAAACTATATATCAGCACAGAGGGTGGCTTGTTATTTCAACTGCGTAGTAAGTTTGGAGTCACGAAACTATCCGAAAGTCGACGGAACGGAGGAGACGTAAAAAAAGGATTTTGTCTGTACTGTGGACCGAAAGGCGAACCGGAGTCAGAAGGGGACTTTGAAGGAGAACTGTGGGTTTAACGTTATCTAGATGGTAAAAATGGGTAAGGATTACTACGGCGTACTGGGCATACACAAGGGGGCGTCCGACGACGAGATCAAGAAGGCTTACCGAAAGCAGGCTTTGCGCTACCACCCGGACAAAAACAAGTCCCCGGGGGCCGAGGAGAAGTTTAAGGAGGTGGCCGAGGCCTACGACGTCCTGAGCGACCCCAAGAAGAGGGACGTGTACGACCGCGTCGGGGAGGAAGGTGAGTGTCTGGCTCCTGAAGCGGCTGAAGTTTGCGCAGTACTTATCACGGCGGGTCTCGCTAGTTTATCGAGTGTTGCGTCTAAAAACGTTACCGAGTTGGTTTACCAGAAAATTCGAGGGAGCCATTTGTTGTGTCCTTTAAACAGGTTTACGTGACTCCTACCCCGTGCGTCAAAAAAGTGAAAATATTTTTTAGATGATACGTTAGACACGCACAATCCATTAAGTTTCTTATGAATCCTGAAGTTTCCGATCTTCTAATTATACTAATTTTAAGTTTGAGGGTGAAACTAAGCGGCGAGTTGAGTTTCCGGAGGCTAACTCGGTGCAGGGGGTTCTGGAAGTTTCTGACAGGCGTCACTCCGGCGTCACGCCCCAAACAGGAATGACGGCGAGCTTACCGGAACGCGCAGCCGCTTGTTGAATCCACAAGCTCCGCCCGATTTCATGCGCACAGGTACTGGTGACGGACGTGACACTTAGCCGCTGTCTTCTCACTTTTCTTTAGGACTTAAGGGAAGTCCAGGTTTCGGCGGTCCAAACGGGACCAGCTTCAACTACACTTTCCATGGCGACCCGCACGCCATGTTCACAGAGTTCTTCGGGGGGCGTAACCCCTTCGATCACTTCTTCCGCAATGGGGGTCCAGATGAGGACATGGATGTGGACGACCCTTTCGCCAGCTTTGGCATGGGTGGGTTCGGGAGGTCTTTCGGCTCAAGGAGCGGGGGCCTGGAAAAGAAGCAGGATCCACCGGTGGTACATGAGCTCCGGGTGACCCTGGAGGAGATCTTCTCTGGCTGCACCAAGAAAATGAAGATCTCCCATCGGCGACTGAACCCGGATGGGCGGACCACACGAACAGAGGACAAGATCCTTACGGTGGAGATCAAGCGGGGTTGGAAAGAAGGTACGAAGATCACTTTCCCCAAGGAGGGTGATGAAACGCCCACCAACATCCCCGCTGATGTGGTGTTCGTGCTGAAGGACAAACCGCACAACGTGTTCCACAGAGACGGCTCGGACATCATCTACACAGCCAAGATCTCCCTCAGAGATGTGAGTATTTGTCTTGTCACCAGGGGATGCCATGGTATTTAGTCACTTTGTATTTTTAATACTGATACTGCATCTGTGAAACTGCAGATCTGTGTAAGGAAGGTCCCCTCTTTCTCCCAGATGGTTCAGAGATGCAGCTCTCTAACTTCCAAGATGCATGTAGTGCCAGAGTTACTGTGATGGAGCCAGCAATTGGTTACAAAATGGCAGCAATGTAATTTTTAAGAGCAGAGCCATGGCTGCCTTTGGTTCCTGTTCAGGAAATAAACAGGAGCAGAGGTGGTGAGAAGCAGTGAGCAGTCAGCAGTGTGAAAGCTGGCCTTCAGTTTCTGTCTTGACTTCCTGTTTTTCAGATCAGCGAAGACCAGTAATGTATGTTAGACGTATTTTGCAAGGAAAGAGTTTCTGGGCTTAATGATGGATGTTGTTTTTATAATCGATGTTCACATTTTATTCCCCAGGCATTGTGTGGCAGCACAGTCAAGGTTCCCACACTGGATGGTCGGACATTAACTGTGACAACCCAGGATGTGGTGCGTCCTGGCATGAGGAAGCCGATGAGCGAGGAGGGGCTGCCACTGCCCAAGTGCCCGGAGCGGCGAGGAGACCTCGTGGTGGAGTACGAGATCAAGTTCCCCGACCAGCTGAACCGGAGCACACGCGAGGCACTGAAGCGGGTGCTCCCAGCCTGAGGGTAGTGCCCCAGTTGGCTGGTAGCAGGGGGAGTCTGTCGCAGTTTCCCCAGTAAGACTTCTGAGGTCGGGGATAAGGGGTGGACATGGTGTGCATGGCTTTACAGTCCCCCCCTCCCCCCCCATTACTCAGCCATCCGTAACCCCATCACCCTTGATATTCCTTGGATCCCCTTCCCCCCCAGAAGGTGCTGCTGGAAGAACTGCTCCACATTACATTTGTGTCCCCAGCTGCACGGTCTCGAGTCGCTCTGCACGGTATTTTCAGTGGACACCGTGATGCTGTCCATTTATCAGGTTTCCTGGGTTCTTGAATGGCCCCTTTGATTTGGCCTGGTCAGGCAGTCGTGTGGTCCACTCTCCATGCCCTTGTACCCTTAGGATCCCAGCTGCTCACTGTGCATCTGGTGCATCTCCATTTAGGGCTGTCTTACAGTAAGACTCTTGCTGCAGGTTGGCGCCTGGGGCGTCTGAGGGGGTGCCGTCGATGTGCAGGAACTTATGGTCACGGTGGGTATGAAATGCAGACTGGATGGGGTCACCCCCCCCCCCCCCAAAAAAAAAAAAAAAAAAAAAAAACAGATGCTGTACATACAGATTGTTAGGTGATAGGGGGATGGTTTAGGTAGGAAGCCCAAACATGGGGTTCATTAGTCCAGGGGGGCTCGTTGGTGATGGAACCTCTAAAATGAGAGGGAGGAGAACAGGCCCCTCCCACCCCTGTGGGATGTGCAGGGTTACTTTACTGCAGACTTGAAAGTGCTAGTCGTCTCTCTTATGCTGGCTTTTCACCTTCTTGATATGTTTTTTAATAGAGGGGATTTGACGGTTGATAATGGTTTTTTTGTGTCTCAGTGGTCTCCAGACCATTTCCTTGTGAAGCTGCAATGGACCAACGTCTGTTAATGTCATGCCATGGCCACTAGAGGGAGGAGCGAAGTGCCGCTTGGAGGTCCTTCCATTCCGGCACTAGGCACAAGCTTTCCTATGGTATACAATTATTTTCCAATATCCGTTGGTTTTTGCATCATATTTTGGGTACTTCTGTCACTTTGAGGGTAACTACTGCAGAAGTCAAAAGTGACCAAGACTCTGCTAGCTGCCTGGACTCCTACAGATTTTAATTTTTTAAACCTTGTATCCAGGAAGATCCAGTGCTGGCAGTCACTGATGGATGGAAAGCCAGCTTAGTGTCAGCTGATTGAAACCTGGTCATCCTTCACTTCCAGGTCATTGTTTTTGTATCATACATGTGAATTATCATTGTTAAAGAGCTGCTTATTTTACAGAATAAAGTTATTGAACATAGTGCCTTATTCTTCCTTTTTTCCAGACTTTGGGAATGGGGCTGTTATTGAAGCCTGTGCAGGTTTGACTTGAAAAAAACTGAAAATACAAAACAGAAATAATATACACATGAATATAAATGACTTGGCTTCATGTACCCCCCCCCCCCCCCCAATAAACAGACCTTTGCTGTAAGTTAAGCTGTGTCCCCTCAATTTCAAGTTCTCTCCTGTGCCATTGATGAATTTATATTTAATCACTGATGCATGGTTAGCCAGTCTACTTCATCTAGCCTAATTACAAACATTTGATTAGCCTAATGCGTTTCATTTCTGCATTTTAATTGACATGGTTATATGGAAGCTGAGAACGACGTGCTTGCAATTTTTTTTTTTTTTTTTTGCAGTTATCTCGAAGTTTCCCTGAATAATTCCAAGGGTATTGTGATGCCACACAGAGATTTGCCGTGAAGTGCATATCGTGTCCTGTCTGCACCATGATAGGGGGAAATCCTATGTGATATCACCATACACATGTGCAGGTGATATGATAATATAAATCCTGACATGTGACATTAACAAACCTTCACACACACATTCAAATCTAAACAAACCGGGGGGACTTTTCGAAATGTGCTATGCTTGACTGCTTGACACTGTTCCATCGACACTGTGGCAGATATAGAGAGCGACCATTAGATACCAATGTAGAATCAAACTGCATATAAGCTGTACTTTTTTTTTTTTAAAACATTTTTTTATTAAAGTTTTATGACAGCCATTACAGAAAGAATAGTTGCCCTTAAGGCATTTACTAACACAGAACATAAAAAATGGAACCATTTAAATAAGTAGATACCAGCAAGAAACAAGCAGAGTAAAAGGGTTATACAATAAGCAGGAAAAAGTCATCATTTCTGTATCTCTAAACTAAAGCCTGGGTGTCCTCAATTCCTTGAAATGAAACCCATTTTTATTTTATTTTACTTATTTATTTATTATTTTCTTTTTCCTCTTCTTTTTCTTTTTTTCCCTTTCTTTCTTTTATTAATCCAGCAGGGGGTGAGCTACCCATCCATATCAACTAGGTGTAGTCGCTTCACAAAAGAAAGGAAGGGATTCCATGTAGTATAAAACTTGTTAGTGGATCCATTCTTTGTGTTTCTTATTTTTTCCAGTTTAAGACAGTTTAAAATTTCACTAATCCAATGCGTATAGGAGGGAGGTGTTGCTGCTTTCCATTTAAGCAGTATTAACCATCGTGCCAACAAAGTAGTAAAAGAAATGACGTCACTGCAGAGATTTATCAGTTGTAGAGCGGGTAGTGGGGTACCAATGCAATAAAAGGATTTGGGTCAATCTGTGTTCCACATACTTCTGAGAGGGTGTTGAAAATATGAGTCCAGAACTCTGCTAGTACTTTTAAAACACACAGCTTATGCTGCTACGCTAAATGACCTCATTATGTAATTGCAAGGTCATCCGTTCTCGGCTTCTATACTTTTACCCACTGTATATACTTCAGTTTTACTCACAGTCACTTTAAAATGAAGTTACTCACAAAGTGCTTTTGTCACGTTAGACCGAGAGTAACAGGTGCGAGAACTGAACTTCTCCAGCCAAATATGCAACAGTACATGTAAGCGTCAATAGGTGGCAGTGTATGCACCTGAAATAATAATATTCTCAAAAATGATTATAAAGACATGACAGTAATAACATAATGAAAGACAGCCATTTCCCTTTTTGACTGACTCAGTGAGAACTCAGGGTTCGTGACTTGAATTTGTACATAAACGGGAGCCTAGTTCATCGTCAACTTCCTGCCTCATACTGCCGACAGTCGTTTTGCTTCAAATTGTGCACTTTCAGCCAAGGTTTAGTGTTACCTGCATCAGATTTTAGGAGAAACATCTCAATGAAGCAGCACTGCTTGTGGACCTCTCACATGTTTCAGTAAAAGAAAAAAGGATCACACAGATTGCCGCACGAAAAAGGAGAAAAGAGACAAAACAAATAAAATCAAATAATAAAAATGACTTTGGTATATCACAGTCCACAGTAAGTAGGACCTAAATCCTACTCCGATGGCCCCATGGCACCAAATATCATGAGGCAGTTCAGACTCCCAGACCATACAGCAGTTATGCTGTTATGAGGATTTCAGGATTCCCTGGCATGTTGCAGCCATCGATTGCACGCATGTGCTTATAATAGCACCAACTGTACAGGAAGATATTTATGTTTGATGCTAGTTATGCAGTTTTGGACCCTGTGCCAAAATGGCCAGAATCCACACATGATGCCCGCATTCTTTCTGAAAGTGGCTTCAGTGCCTTATTTGCGCAGTGAACATGCAGTGAGGTACAGAATGTTGTATTTCCTGGGTGACTCTGGATACCTACTAAAGTGCTTTAAGTGACTTTTCACTCTTTACAAAAGACAACAAGAGGAAGAACATCAAAATTATAACCAGTAAGTACAGCAATAAATGTCTAGCAATAAATGCAACAAATGTCTGACACATTTTGTTTGTTTAATCACAATTGCAAAGGTATAGCACACAAGGCTACAAGAGCTGTGGTTGAGACAGTTGAAAGGGAGATTCCATGACCCTCTTTGTGTAAGTCGCACCATTACAACTTGTGGCATATTGCACTACACTTACAAACCTCGGAATCTTCCACTGCTGTGTAATGATAACAGCGATGATGATGGTGACAATGATTCTGACAAGATTACTGATACCATAAATGTCATGTAGATTGTTTTAGACACAACATCAATAAAGCACTGCTTTGGAATGTTCTGTTTGGGCATGTAAAGCTGGCTGTAAATAATGCACCAAGCCAAACATTATTTATAAGTGATTTCATTTAGAGCAACCTTTTTTAGGTACCTTGCTCAGGGTACCTCAGTGGTGGCATCCCCCACCAGCATGTCACCACTGAGGTACCCTGAGCAAGGTACCGTCCCCAAGCACTGCTCCCCGGGCACTGAATTAGCTGCCCCCTGCTATGTCACGAAAGTCACATATGGGTTAAATGCAGAGGACATATTTCGTTGTTGCGCACTGTGTGCTTTGCTGTGGTGTATTGACAATAACCACTAATCACCAAATTCTAAATTCTTTTAGCCATGTAAGCTGTTGATCACTATAACCATGATAACTGTAAATGATTTCCAGCAGGGGCATTTTACATTTTAGCAAAAAAGTCTTAGTTAAAAACTTTTAGTGCGATGTATGAGTACTCTTAGGGTTAAGATAAAATGCTTTGTGAATATGGGCCCAGATCACCTTATGGATTGACATACCTTCAGAAAAACTCACAACTCTCAAGAGGGTTGGATCAGAGAGGTATGGGGTCCTTCACAAGCAAGAAAAGTATGGAAGAGAGTAAAGAAATAACTAGGCAGTGTGGGAGTTTCATACTCGGAGCTTGTCTTTCCGATCCACCTCCACATGTAGAAATCAGCTTCTCACCTGCACTGCCATTCTCAGGGCAGCCACTAGGTGTCGCTGTATCTAAGCCCAGTGAGGAGGGCAAGGAAACCGAGAGAGGAAGGAAGAGGATAAGGCTGCAGTTTGTCAGACATCATCTGCAGACCATCGGTGGGAGAGGTGCTGTGAGAAGCCGCTGAGAGTAATTAATCAGAAGGAAGAAAGACGGAGGCAGAGAGGGAGACACATTTACCGCGTGACGGGGGGGTAACGGGGCGCCACGGATCAGCATGAGGTACCTGCTTGCCGTCGTCTGCCTCCTGAGAGGTGAGTGCTGAGTGTGTCACCCTCTGTGTGAACAAAGTGACGCTCTGCACCGCTGTGCTGAATCTGAAAGCCGCTTTATTCCAGTTTGTATTAAATGCTAAACTCCTCTCCTTTGATTGACAGCTTGGCGTGATGCAAACTCCGCTAAGGTGACAGGAAATGAGGGAGTTGGAGTCAGCATCAGGTGTAACTACTCAGAAGAATATAAGAACAACAGTAAATACCTGTGTAAAGGTGACAACATACCCTGTAAGGATCTCATTAAAACAGATAAAAAGAATAAGTGGGTGACAGAGGGGAGATTTTCACTGTATGACGACCCTGAAGGGAGATTCTTCACCGTGAACATCACTGGGTTACAGCCAATGGACACTGGGAAATACCAGTGTGCAGTAGATAAAAGCTGGATGCCTGATAAATACACTGAAGTTTCTCTGGAGGTTCTGAAAGGTAAGAGTCTGAAACAGGAATTCCTGTGAGTTTTTCTACATAAACTCCTTCTGCTAATCTTATCTTTACCTTGTTATGGATTATTTTTGTACTTATTTATCATATATGCATTGTTATGTATTTGTAATAAAAGTTATGTGTAATTTAAACCATTACCTTAGTTTAACCCTATTTGGGATACAGATATATACACATATATATTAAATATATATATATGTTTAAAATGTACAGAAAATAATCTTTTGGAGTATGAAGACATTACATTCATACTAACATATTGTTACTCTAAAAAATGTGGCTACAAACTGTACTGTGCAAAAAAGTCTCAGGGAGTCGAGGAAAATCATGTTAAAATGATATTCATGTTGGTGTAAATTATGTCTGTCAGTGTGTGTCAGCTTAGCCATTGTAAAACTGCTTAACTGAACAAATCAGAATGAAAGGGCATGTTTTGTTTGTTTTAGTCACATCTTCCGTTTGCTTGTGGGAGCATCAGGAAACTTTCACAGGCCTGTAGTTATGTGACAATGATGGGTCACTTCTATACGCTTCTGCTGAATTTCTGTAGTCTCTGTGAGGCTTCAAAGCTGACACAGCAGGCAAGGCTGTGATGCTCACAGACATCCTGAAGACACTCAGAGGAAACAGGTGCATTACAATCTTGGACTGAATGAGCAGCCTTTTGTTTCGGCAGAAGCACATGGTTTATGCAGGCGGTGGCTGCTCAGCTTGTAGCTGTGGCCCCACCCCTCCTCAGCTTGTAGCTGTGGCCATGCTATCCTCCGGGTACTCTGTCTTCCTTCTGTGGTCCAAAAGTACTCAGTTTAGGCAGGATGGTGTCCTTAAAAAGGAGGTCAGTCATTCAGGGATAGTTAAAGCACAGGCCGTCCTCGGGTTAAGAACGTCTTACGAACACCTCATACATACAAACTAACTGCCATAAAGTCGGTTATATTAAAAATCTGGGTTAAATATAATGGTCATGGAAACATTGTGCTTCAGTAGTCTGTTGGCTCAAGTTACAGTACAGATACTCTTATTATTACTATGTACTATATTATTACTGTTATTATTACTATGTACTGTTTGACTTAAAGAAAAACTTAAGCATCAGATCTTGTTTGTAACCTGGGCTCCCTTCACTGATTCTCCAGGCTCAGATTTACCCCATCAGCTAATTTCATGGCTCTGCACTGGTTACACTGGGGAACCAGCTTTGATGTGCTGTCAGA
>JAODKF010000103.1:922941-934314 GCA_026779585.1 Mormyrus proboscirostris
GCTCTTTCTCCTCCCCCAGTGGTCACGGACACCCTGCCGTAGTGCTGTCACACATGCTGCATCCATTACGCACTCAATCTCTCCCTAGCCCTCTTGCTCTCTGCCCCATTCCTCTCTGTACTTAGTAAGAAACCGCATTTCCTCCATTATGCATTGCACTGTCGTTTCCCCCGTTACAAAAATCTCCATCAGCACTGCCTCACACTTCCCATTCAGAGATTCTCCCAAAGCTGTTACTTCCCTCCAGACTCCATGCAGGAAGCTAGAAAAATAGATCTGAGAATGTGCTGTTTGCATTGTGAAGCCCCACACAGACTGTGCCTTAATCCCCTGGAAATCAAATTTTACTATATCATTACAGTCGGGAGTTGTGTTTGAATAAAGTACACTGTGGAGACACTGTCATCCTGGAGTAAGGAGCACTGCCTGGACGTCACACTCTTCAACTCATCCTAATGACTCTAACTAGCATGTCACATGTATGTTGATGAACTCTGGTAAATGCATGTCTCTAGATACATTTATTCACCAGTGAGTTTTAAGTTTTAAATTGTGTGTGAGTGCCCTGTGATGGGTTGGCGCCCCATCCTGGGTTGTTCCCTGCCTTGTGCCCTGTGATGGGTTGGCACCCCATTCTGGGTTGTTCCCTGCCTTGTGCCCTGCGATGGGTTGGCGCCCCATCCTGGGTTGTTCCCTGCCTTGTGTCCTGCGATGGGTTGGCGCCCCATCCTGGGCTGTTCCCTGCCTTGTGCCCTGCGATGGGTTGGCGCCCCATCCTGGGTTGTTCCCTGCCTTGCACCTATAGCTTCTGGGATAGACTTAGGAACCCCCCCCCACAACCCTGAATATTACAAGCAGTTACAATGAATGGATGGATAGATGCATGAGTTTTAAATGCATTTTGGGTAATTGTGCAGTGTTTAGAAACTACAGTGCAGCTTCTGCCGTTTAGCAGTATTACTGGAGGAGGTGCACCTGCGGGGATATGAAGGGTTTACCCAGGGACACAAGGAGCCTTGAATCCCAAGGAATGTTTCTGTCAGCCATCACCTTCCAGCCCTTAAAGTAGATCAGGTATCTGACTGATATGCTAATGTTCCCATATAAGCACAGGCAGACATAGGGAGACTGAGCGCATAACTGCAGTTAAACACTAATACACAGGCTGAGCAAACTGCGGAGCTGAAACGCTGGGCATGAGTGTGTCAGGTTTTGGGGTGCTTCAGCCAGCCAGGCCACCCTGCGATTTCAGGGCAGACCACAGCTTTATCTGGGGAAACCCATTTTGGCAATGGGTGAGTGTACAGTGTGAAGAGGACAACAAAACACTTTCACACTTAATTTCCGAGAACTGTCACATTAACACACACTAATCACAAGGTATAAACACACAACATAAACAAAGAATAAACACAAACAATATGCAAAGCACAAAAATACACTATTCACAAAGCACAATCACACATTATTCACAAAGCACAAACACAATATACACAAAGTGCACCACTTCTTGTGAAAATCATTTTGATCAGTTGACTCTCAAGAGACAGACAGGGCCTCCTACTTTACACAATGCAACCATGTGATGATATGTTGGTTAGTCAGTGCAACATCTAAACAGCTTATACCAGAGCAGAAGCATTTTTTAGAAGCAGAATATAATTCAAAGCCCCTTCAACAGCATCATTAAAAAGCCATAACAATTGTGAGTGAGCTCTGATGGTGCCCAGAAGACAGGGAAAATGCACTAGGATCTTGAGCAAATCTTTCACAGTTTTAGCATATAAAAATGACCAGCGTATCACAACAATGAGAGGCCTCCTTGGCATTCTCATCACTCTGTTTTTCTGCAGGAAAACCATCTGGGTGTAAATGATTCCCTCTCCCCACATCTTGAAATTAGATTATTATTGTGAAATTTCAGGTGATACCTCTGCTAACCTCCCTCTATCACAGGTCCTTCATTTAAAAGTCTGGCTATTTCTTGGCAAATTTAGCCTTTCACCATCTATTTTCAAAATCTAAGTCTCTGTGTAGTAGTGTTTAGTGTTTTTGCAGCCATTTTAAGAGAAATCACTCAGGCCCCCAAGGTACTTTACTTAGTTACTGAGAAAGATAGCAAGTGGCTCGGCTGAGACAGCCGCAGTGAGCTGAGTCTTTGGCTGGGCAGAGACAGCCGCAGTCAGCTGAGTCTTTGGCTGGGCAGAGACAGCCGCAGTCAGCTGAGTCTTTGGCTGGGCTGAGACAGCCGCAGTGAGCCGAGTCTTTGGCTGGGCTAAGACAGCGGCAGTCAGCCGAGTCTTTGGCTGGGCTGAGACAGCGGCAGTGAGCCGAGTCTTTGGCTGGGCTGAGACAGCGGCAGTGAGCCGAGTCTTTGGCTGGGCTGAGACAGCCGCAGTCAGCCGAGTCTTTGGGCTGAGACAGCCGCAGTCAGCCGAGTCTTTGGCTGGGCTGAGACAGCCACAGTGAGCCGAGTCTTTGGCTGGGCTGAGACAGCGGCAGTGAGCTGAGTCTTTGGGCTGGGCTGAGACAGCCGCAGTGAGCCGAGTCTTTGGCTGGGCTGAGACAGCGGCAGTGAGCTGAGTCTTTGGGCTGGGCTGAGACAGCCGCAGTGAGCCGAGTCGTTCCCTCATAGGAGTCTTCCCCTCTGCAGATACAGGTAGGACTGGCTGAGTCCCGCACCTGGCTCTCCACTCAGCATATGAATGTTCTCCCCTGCTGGCCTCTAACTACCAGTATCATGGGTTTGCTGTCTGGACAGAGGTGCACTAACTGCGGACAGGCAGGGCAGTTACTGTATACTACCATGCAGTAGTAGATAAATGAATAAGAAATAAATGAATAAATAAATAAATTGACAGAAGAAGCATGCGGTATGGATAATGGCCCACTTCTGTATGCAGGAAGGTAAGCCAGAATATGTCTAAAAATGTATTCTTCTTGCCTGCTTTTCAATGTTTGGGTGGCTATACATGGTCAGAATGTACTATTAAAGGGGACATCAGGAGACTTCTGAAAAAAATATACATTTCTTACTTATCGTTTTAATAGTATAGGTTCAACAAAGCAAACAGAGACTTCGATTTTAGCTGATAGTACACCGTAAACTATGTAATATTTTCGGGAAAGGGAAATATTTTTCTTAAGTGTTGTATATTTGATGTACAAGGTATTTAATCGATGGCATCTTGAACGAAATCACAAAAGCCTCATAAAGTTTGCCGTAGTGACATCAAAGAGCCCCTAAAATGGTCTAATTTTCCAACCAAGCTGGGAGTTGAAATAATACTGATATTTTTACGAGAAAATGAAGAGTTAAATAGTTCACTGGTAATCCTGGGTGAGATTTAGACGGGAAATCCCCAGAGAAAAATAAACGTTGTTGGATGTCTTTCATTTATAACATCTCCCAGTAATGATGCACAACTGTCATAAAACATTAATGCAGCCTACTGTATCTACAAAGCGTCACATTCCCAGTGTCAATTGCAGTCTAGCTTTCTACTTCATGGAGACTGCAAAATAACATAAAGTAGCTTTGGTAATCACTTATAATATCAATACCCTTTCATATATTATACGCCAGCGTCCAAGTGCATTAAATCGCAGCTGTTTTCGGTCATAATTTAGTAATTTTGATTAAAATTAAAGCGAAGATCGGAAGACATCAGTGCGCTTTTCTCGGCAGTCGCACTTACTCCTGACAGACTTTGCACATAAACCAAGGCAACCGACATCACGGTTTAAACTTGCTCTGGCAGTATAAAAATAAAATAATTGTTTTAAATCTGAGTAAATAAATAAACTGTTTAAATCAGAGCAATAAATGGCACAAGGATTTGCGGAGCGGCTTCTCGTACGCAATCTGAGCCTGCTATACTGGGACCTGTTGCACGAATATGGTCCATAAAAAGGATCGCCATCGCTGCTGCGCGATTAACACTCACAGAAATCATGTATATTCCATATACTCTACACATACATGTACACGACGTGCCCCGTCCTTGGCCATTTCACTTTTATGAGGTTCCACGCGATCAAGTCATTTAACATATGGTTTAAGTGTATTCCATGCAGGGAATACAGAGATCTTGAAATGAATATTCATTTTACGCAGAAACGCGTAGAACAAAACAACTGGGCATCGTTTCTTACCTGTCATCTGCTTGCCAATCACCGAGCAACAGGTCGCGGAAGCGGTACCGCGGCGGCAGCGGCAGAACCTCCTTCTCCAGCTCCACCATGCTGCCGGACAGCTCACGCTCCAGTTGCAGGCGAGCGGCGGCTTGATAAGCGGCAGGCGCAGATACGTTTCTCTCTTCACTTCCGAAATCTCAGCTCATGTGCTGTAGGATTAAGACCATCGATGAGCGAGGGTCTCCTCCCCAGTCGGGGCTGGTCCCATGTGCCGCAGATCGGAGGTACGCGCCTCTTCTAGCGGCGCCCGGTACCCTGGAGCGGCCCATCGTTACGTGCGATCGGTGCGCTGGGCGTCATTATCGAGGCGCCCGGGGGGCTGTGAACTCACACGGTGGCACTCGACAGACAGTCGGTGGGACTTGTCAGTGGCCGGTTTTCTTTTAAAGTTCACACACCCACGCACACAGCATGAGAGGGTGATGGGGGTGGGCGTTTACATTATTCTAGAGAATGGATTTAAAGTCCAAATGCTCCTTTTTGCATGCATGCTGTCATGTTGTGCTGTTGTTTGCTATGTGCTGTATTGTCTGCACAGGCCCTGTAAGGAATTATTCATTTGATTAGCTTATTGTATCTCAGGATGTAACTTGATTTGCACATTTATTTACTGCTCAGTCTTTCTGAGGAGAATTTTGCGTGTTTGAAGGTGGACCACAAGAGATGATCTGATGCTGCTTGCAGATTTTCAGCCCTTATTGGCCCACAGGATCTGGAAACAGAAATATCGTATGTTTCTACATCCCGGGGCTGTCTGAGGCACCACTGAGGAGAATAAGATTTTGAAGCCTGGGAGGGTGATAAGCTGCTCAGTGCTGCAGACAGCCAGGCTGCTGAATTGAAGAGCCGGCTTCCAGTATTGCTGCCCCCTCCACTTTTCTTACATCCCTCCTCCCCGCACATCTCCTTCTCCTCCCACAGGAACTCTTTGTGGTGTCCACCTTCCACGTTGTTCAGTATAAATGAATTTCCCTTCACACAGGCCTTTGTTGGTGCTACAGAGCATCTAGCAGGGCTCAGAAACACACTGGGTTCCATCTATCCACCATCCGCCGGCACTTCGATACAATTCATTTTGATTTCTTTTCTCAAGCCATCTTTACTTTCTTGTTGGAAATTATAAACTGACTATAATCAATAGCTGCATTCAGCATGGCTGATGAGAGAAGTTTCACTGCAGTTGAATCACAGAAGGGCATTTTCTTTCTTATTTACAATACCAGAAAATTCCAAGGGTCTTCTGGCCAAAGCCAGCCAGTTAATGAGAAATAGAAATATAAGGCTATGAAAACATCACATTGAAATAATGACTTATACAAGATGAAACAGTGAGAGGCAGGGAGCGGCTTAATAAACACTGAAATTAGAGCCAGTACAAGCCCAGTCAAGACACTGCAGACCCACAATAATCCATGTCCAGTTGGATCATTAAAAACTATCTATGTCTTTAATTGCAGTTCTATCAAGCAATTCCTTCTGAACACATGGCTAAAGATGGCTGATAATCAAACATACAACTCATTAAACACTCATCATTTACTCTCTCCTGTGTTCATAAAAAAGGGTAACAGTGACAATGCAGAAGAGGGTGTCATATGGAGTGTAAGTGTGGGTCTAAGAGTGTAAGTGTGGTTCTGAAAATGTAAATGCGAGTCTGAGAGCGTACATCTGGGTTTGAGGGTATAAGCATGGGTCTGAGAGTGTAGATGTGAGTCTCCAAGTGTAAATGTGGCTCTGACAATCTAACTGTGATCCATAGAGTGTACACGAGGGTTTAAGAGTGTACATGTGGGTCTGAGCGTATAAGTGTGGTTTTGAGAGTATAGGCGTGGATCAGAAAGTGTAAGCATGGGTCTGAAAGTGTCTGAGAGTGTAAAGATTGGTTTGGCATTGTCTTATGTGCAGATATTGGCCCAATGGCACATCTCATCTGAAACCTGATGTAACTGTTTGAGATTATTTGCCTATTTAACTTCTGTTTGCGATTTAATAAGAGATGCTACTTCTATGCAAATTTATGTGAGATGTTGCTCTTGTCCAGCTTTTATTACATCCCATGAGAAGTCTTTGGGGTTGTAGGGTATATGATCTGTACTCTACTATAGCTCTGGTCACACCTTGGGATCCCCAGAACTTGAAGCTGGAATCTTGTTTGACCTTCTAGACATGCTGATGATCATGATTGTTGCATTGAGAACCGGTACATGAAGATGAGAATGGCCAAAGGAATCTATGTTCTTTCCATCACATCTGCCCCTAATCCCTGTGATGCCTGAAACAGGGCATTGTTTTCCCAAATAATGATCCTACTCCCTGTGCAACCCCATAATACACAGCTAATTGCACCTAACTGGAATTTCACAGTCTGCTGCTGTTTTGTGCTGTTGATAACATTTGTAACAGTAATATATTACTCTGTTTGGGAAGTGGTGGCTTGATGGTTAGGGAAGCACACTTGTAATCAAAAGATTGCAGGATCGAATCCCCCACCAGCCAGTCACCACTGAGGTACCCTCAGCAAGGTACCGTCCCCGGGCACTAAATTAGCTGCCCCCTGCTAAGTCACATATGGGTTAAATGCAGGGGACACATTTTGTTGTTGCGCACTGCGTGGTGTGTTGCCAATGATCACTAAATTCTAAATTCTGTTTGTAACACAGGAGTTGCTTTGCATAATAGTTTTGTTTAAATAAGAACATCTCTATCGCTCACAAATGCGTATCCTGGTCAGAGATGGTTCTGGCAAGCACAGGGCACAATGCCGGGGTCCATTGTGGACATAATGCCTGTTAATAATTCCTGTATTTTGACACCCTTGATAAGTGATGGTAATAGCTGCTATATTATTTCCTCACCACTTTTCAAGGTCTGTGTTGTGAGTTGAAATGTAGAGTAAATAAATATGGAAGTATAACATAGAATCTTGTCCATTATTCACCGAATCCATTGGAGGTGTTTGTTTCACTGACAGGCTCATTCAGAGACCAGGGCACCATGGCCCAAGAACAACATGCAAAGGTGAAAACAATCATGAAGGCCAGCTGGAGAACATGGGCACTTTTCTCGGTGCTGCAAATATGCATGACAGAGCCATTTACCCACATATATGTATACATTATTGTCATGCTTACTACAACACCTGTTTCCCTAACAATAATCGTTACAGCAAAGGACTGGCGGCAAGACCATATAAAAACCACGCCTAGAAAACTCAGATCACTCTTCCAGCTGTTAGCTAGTTTGAGGGGGGGAGCAGATGGCAAAGAGTACATGAAAAATTAATGTTCTTATTATTCATAGCCTGTCATGTCAGATCATTAATCTGTTTCTTGGCTTTGGTTCTGAAAAACACCAGTTACACTTAGGTGATGCTATACCTAACTGTGCATTGAAATCTATGTATTGAATCAGAATTCTGAGCTAATAGAAAAATAGGTTTCAGCGTGCCAGAGATGCATCACACGAGGGCCAGGACAAGCTCGTCAGACCTGCTGTCACAAGTCAGCTGCTTGAAGTGTTCGTCTCGCCCATTTAAGGGCCAAATCCACAGGCACAGAGACAAAGCACCCCGGTCGTAAGCACTGCAGATGCCGCCGTCTGATGAGAGGCTGATGTGGAATCCTTGGAAATTGGATGTTCTTTGATAAGTTAGTTGCCCAGTAGCCATGGTAACAGCGTAACGTGCCCAAAATGTCAAAGAAAGAAGTGCATTTCCTACCAAACCGACAGTATATCAGGCAACATCGTCTCTGAAATCTTCACAGCAGCAAAGAAAAGGCAAAATACTGCGTATTTTATGAGGGATCAGCTGGCACTGCCAGTCACTGAGCTCTGGTGTGAGGGATCAGCACGCACTGCCAGTCACTGAGCTCTGGTGGGAGGTATCAGCACGCACTGCCAGTCACTGAGCTCTGGTGGGAGGTATCAGCAGGCACTGCCAGTCACTGAACTCTGGTGGGAGGGATCACTGGGCACTGGCAGTCACTGAGCTCTGGTGGGAGGAGACACAAGGCACTGGCAGTCACTGAGTGCTAGTCAGTGACTGCCAATATCATGTTGTAAATTCGTATTTGTGCATTACAAGAAAAAAGTACCAAATTCCAATTTCTGCTGCAGTAATATGGATTTTGTACCACTACTTGAATTCAGTAAGAGCATGCTTTTACAGCTAGGTAAGCGTAAATGCAGCTGATTTCCGAACCTGCAGTAAATCTAGGATTCTCATACAGAATAAAAAGGAGGTTCGGGCAAAGTTCTGCAACTGGGGTGGCGGCAGGCGGAACGCCACAGGCTGGTACAGCGGCCATGTGCATTAGGGTGCGGTGAAAAAAATCAAAATTTCCAAGAGTGTAGAAAAATTGTCACTGAACCTCACTATTAAATGTGCAAAATATCTTTGAAATAAGTTAATATTCAGGTTCCGCATCGGGATCAAAGTTTTCACCTGTCACATCAATGCACAGACCCATGCTACATGCAAACAGTGCCAACAAAGTGAAAAGTATTAAGCATGACTGTCAAAATGGTTAGATAACTATTTTACCAAAATTATTGGGACACCTTGAATTCAATGATTTGGATAGGTGTGCCAATATTTTTGGCAAGACCCAGATGGATAAAGATGGATAGTGTATAGTGCCAGTATGTCAGTGTAAGCATGCTCCTGCAGTATAGATAATGGATAGTGTATAGTGCCAGTATGTCAGTGTAAGCATGCTCCTGCAGTATAGATAATGGATAGTATATATTGCCAGTATGTCAGTGTAAGCATGTTCCTGCGGTATAGATAATGGATAGTGTATATTGCCAGTATGTCAGTGTAAGCATGCTCCTGCAGTATAGATAATGGATAGTGTATAGTGCCAGTATGTCAGTGTAAACATGCTCCTGCGGTATAGATAATGGATAGTGTATAGTGCCAGTATGTCAGTGTAAACATGCTCCTGCAGTATAGATAATGTACAGTGTATAGTGCCAGTAGGTCAGTGTAAACATGCTCCTCAGCACCACATTTCTGAATGAGTCGTTTCCCACTTACTCATTGTCACTGACCGATTGTTAGGTTCTTGTATTAAATTGGAAGAATTTTACATTGCGTTATGATATGGATGATACGTAGCGTGGATCTGCACATTGATGTGACCGAGGTGAAAACTTTGATTGCGTTGCAGAACCTGGAAATATTAACCTATTTCAAAGATATTTTGCATGTTTAATAACGAGCTCCAGTGACAGCTTTCCTGTTGCGAATTTACATTATTTCACCCCACCCTAATGTGCATTGAGCTGAACATGAAGGGTGTGGGGGTATAGCAGATGGGGCAGCTTTTCTTTAGGAGAGACCTGGGGGAGAGAGATTGGCTCCTTCCCCGCACTTTTGGGTCACTGGTGGTTCAGGCTAGAGACAGCAGTGCTCTCTGGACCTCTGTCCTGCGGGGCGGGTTAGTGGCTGCTGGCTGTGCCCTGTTGGGCGGGGTGGGGCTGCACACATCCTCCCCACTTCTCCTTTGGCTTCCTCAGTGCTCAGTCGGGAGGGTTTAAGACGTGAGGAAAGCTGAACTCTGCGTACGTGTGTGTGATAATGAGGGAGGGTGCCGTTCATTATAGCCAATTTGAAACCAGGGTAGGATGAATAAAGCTAAAATTGCAAAAGTAAACAGGCAAAGTGTTTCATTTAAAAAAAAACATCCTTCCAGGAAAATCAACACATCCTTTGTAATTAAAAATTGGTGTGAAAGAGGCATGTTGGGAAGCTGCCTGGCTCCAGAAGGATGGCTCCCACTTAGACAGACCCCCTGCTGGGACACAGAGGCAGGCACTCTGTAGCTCAGGTGGCTCCAAGGGGCCCGGGGCCCCAGGGCCTTCATTATACCGTAGACAGCACAGGCTGGAGCTGGCCTGCCAGTGATCACGTCACCTATGGGGACAGCACTCTTCTCATTCTCAGGTGTGGACAGTCTTATTCATAGGCAACACCTTTATACTGTTATTGTTTAAAGTATACAGTCTTTTTCAAATTTTAATTCAGTGGGTCTTGTTTAGTGAGTATAATCCCTCTGTTAATATTTTTCTAGCACTGGCATAGAAGGGGCTGTATTTGTTCCTGTTCATTGACTCTTTGAGCGTGTGCATTAGAGCTAAGGGGTATCAGATAGATCACATCAGAGACTCCATGACTGCGACTGAGTCACTGTGAGAGAATCAGAGACCAGGCCTGGGCACTGACCTCACATGATCTGCTGTGTTATACAGCATGTTCATTGATCTCCAAGGTGCCTATATCCCTTTACAGAATAGAATTGTGATACTTTATTGATTCCTGTGGCAGAAGCTCTCTTTTTGCCAATCCCATCTTGCTCTCCTTGAGACATACAGACATATATGCAGGTGAGAGCAAGCTTGGATTTCACGGCACAGGGTCAGCCAGTGTGCAGGGGCCCTGGAGCTAAGGGTTAAGGGCCTCACTCAAGGGCCCACAGACATGTGACTCAAACAGGCAACCTTCCAATCACAGGCACAGAGATTTAGCCCAGTATAAATGCTAACGGTGGTGACAGTGGATAGCTGTAAGTAGTGTAAGCTGCATAAAGACATCGCCAGAAGAGCCTCAGATTATTGTGTGCTGGACAGTTTTTTTGGAAATGTCTTAACTGCGAGCTTTGATGTTTCATTTTTGCATGCACTTAAAACCAGAGCCTCCTGTTCCACATCTATTTTTATATACAAGAAATGGGAAATATAAGTTTGTCTCATTAAATAAACAGCGTCCAGGAAAGATATTAAAACACGATGCTCTGCCTTCTCTGATGATTAATACCATCGGTTCTTTTTATTGTGCATCCGCCAGCGTGTGCAGCATGTCACATTAAACAGACAAACAGATGTCTGGGGAAGAACTGGATATAGTCTATGCAGAGAAAAGAAATCCCAGAAAAAAGGGATGGGATATGAGCTAACGAAGAGTGTGGCCTGCAAACCCGCCTCGGAGCGGCGCGGCGTTCAGTAGCAGATGGGGTGGAACCCTACCTTTCACAGGGTCTGAGTGTCTGCAGGGTTCACCCTTAGCAAAAAGTAGTATACTTGAATTTCATGTTATTATGTATGCTTGAGTATAAGTATAAGTATAGCAAGTATACTACAGACCATGTACTTGTAATGTACTAGAAAGTATACCAA
>JAODKF010000103.1:934414-954479 GCA_026779585.1 Mormyrus proboscirostris
TAAACTTCAAGTATACTGCATCAGTTTTAGTATAAAATAAGTATACTCGTAGTACACTTGAATAAACTACTTTTTGCCGCACTTTACTCTACTGCACCCGGCTATATATGCATGGATATGTCATTTCCTCCATGTTTCTAAGACATTTCCTCATCTCTGATTAAAATGGGTTCTATCTGACCTGCCTATATGCCACCAAACACCAAAATGCCTGTTCACCCACCCCAAAAGGCAGATAGGGCATTGCCAATGTCTGTGTGTCACCCTCCAGGTGTAGCTATGCCCGTGCTAAATGCTAGCAGTTACACACTTTGCAGGAGTTCTGTTTGGGATACTGTTAATGTATGCCTTATGCTGCCAGCCGAAAGGTGGAACGCTTAGATTTCCATAGCAACAAGTCTTCAAAAGGAGATTGACCAACATCCTAGTCAAGCTGGAACAACTCAAACAAAGGCGGAAGTGGAGTCAGGCATGCAGAGATGGGAGTGTGGATAGGAACAGAGCTTCAGCGTTCCAGGGCTCAGAGAGAGAGCCACAACATGTGGTCTACACCTGAGAGCAGCAGGTGTTTGGCAAAAACAGATCAGTGTGCATCGCATCCAAAATAGGCTGTCTGTTACGGTATAATAACAGTAAGTAAGAGTCCTAATCCTAGTCTAAAACTAGGAAAAGCATGCTTTACAAAGCTGACATTAAAACTGCAAGAGGAATACCAATGCTTCAGCGTCTGGAGAATCTTTGTTTTGGTTTGCCACAGGAAAAGCAGCACCAACAGGACGTGGCCATGGAGTTTTGGGCGACACACTGGAGGCTGTGGCTGCTGAGCTCACGGTGAGAATCTCCTAGGCCCTCCTGCCGACCCAGATTGCTCACTGGGCACGCAGCCCTTTGCATAAGCTGTAGTGCTGCTGGAGGCATACAGGCACCTCTCTGACAAACAGTAAAACAAAAGAACGTGTCTGTCTTTCTTTCACGGTTGTTATGCAACCATCACTCCTCACTGCGGCAAAAACAGTACGGATGCAAGCGACTCTTTTATAAGGTCCTTATGATCACCTGCACCAATACGGCGTGTTTGATATGAGCACTTGCTGCGCCTGTTCTGGCCTGAGAGTCCCCCGTCTTCCTAGAGAATAACACTGGTGCACTTTTGATCTCCTGTGAAGGAAGCCTTTGATAGGGCTGAAATGGTAAACTGTCAGTGAAGTCAAGAGCATCACAATGGCACTTATGGCTGTGCTGCATGCAGAACAGAGCTGACTTTGATCCACAAGATTTTGCTTTTGTAAGCATTCAAAGGTAACGTTTGTCTCTGGTGTTTAACAGCTAGAAAATGCTAAACATCAAAGTAAAAGGCATTATTTCCAGATGAATATACATGCACACATTGCATTGGTGTGGAAACTCACGCTGACTGATTATGCATATCATAAAATCCTGTTTTTAACTGTCAAAAATAGAACAATGCTAATATTAAAATCAATAATGTTCTGTTTTTCTTTGCCTGTTTCTAATATAATGGACAAAAATGTTTTATGAAAGCACATCCAAATAAACAAAAAATGATATTCCTTTAAATACACACTCCTGTCCAACATGCCCTTCAGCATGCCTACCTGTTCATCTATATTTGTATTTATTAGGAAATATGGTGCCCCCTACAGCTGAGCTTGGGCAATGTGATCGTTCGAAGCAGCCACTGTACAATTCTTGCATGTGTTACTGTCTGAACTAGAATGTATGAAGAAATGTCTATATAAAAAGGCTGTAGTTATATAAAGCATTAAAATGATTATAGTTGTGTAAAGCTCGCCTGCAGTGCTCTGTTGGTGGTAATTCATAGCATTCACTGTGTTTTACAGCCCAGCTTTGTGCCTGCTGTACAGATATATGCCTGCACACTGCCGGCAATGAGTCACCCTGCTTGGCTCGGCATGGACACGCAAGCAGGTTTTTTTAAAAACATTACCATCATTACTTTACTCATTTACATATTTCACTGAATGACACAATCTGTCCTTGGCACAGAGCCAGGCCACATGGTGAACGTGCCCGTGGGTACCCAGGTGATGCTGAGCAGTCACTGTAGAGCATTGTGGGTAACAGTCCCCTTTCACCTTTTTTGCGTGTTGAGCCAGTGGAGGCCCATGTTCCTGCCGTGGCCCTCAGGCAGCGCATGTGAAACCGCTCCTAAGGACGACGCATGCTGTCACCAGCTCTCTGACACCAAGGTTTATATAATGTAAAGTACAGATATTTTATGTGTTCCACTGAAATAAATGTAGGTGATTATGAGAAAGACCTTGTGTGTATGTTGATGCTTCCATGTCCCACTTTCGCCAGTGTGGGGAAGCAATAAAAAAGGCCAGTAGAATGTTGGGTCATATCTCTAGGTGTGTGGAGTTTAAGTCAAGGGAGGTGATGCTACAATTACACAATTCCTTGGTAAGACCCCACCTAGAATATTGTGTGCAGGTTTGGTCACTACACCTTAAAAAGGACATTGCTGCCGACGAGAATGATTCCTGATCTTAGAGGAATGTCTTATGAGGAGAGGTTAACTGAGCTGAATCTGTTCAGCCTTAAGCAAAGGAGACTAAGGGGGGACATGATCCAGGTATATAAAATTCTAACTGGTCTGGATGCTGTTCAACCAAATAGTTACTTCAGTATTAGTTCTAATACAAGAATTTGTGACCATATTTGGAAATTAGTAGGAGAACATTTTAAACTGGATTTGAGAAAGCACTAATTTACACAGCGTGTAGTTACAGTATGGAATAGTCTTCCTGTTGTAGCGCAAGCTAAAACGCTGGGTTCCTTTAAATCAAAGCTAGATAAGATTTTAATAACTCTGAGCTATTAGTTAAGTTCTCCCCAAACAAACTTGATGGTGCAAAGGGCCTCCTCTCGTTTGTAAATTTCTTATGTTCTTATGAAGGCCCTTCAAAGGAACACAATATGCATCCAAAGAACAAATCAGGTGGCTGCGCAGTGACAGAGTCCTCCTGTCCGCTTCCACGGGGAACAACATCGGCTCATGTCAACTAGTGTCTATACATATTAATGGCTTGTAATCTCAGTGAAAAAGGCAAGCCATAACCGCTATCCAACAGCTATCAGCTCTGTGCTCTTCCAGTGCCCTTGACAGGACTCTCCTGTAAAGTGTTAAATTATCCACAAGATCACGGCAGAGCTGTGTTAATGCATAATGCATAGTGTGTATTCAAACAAGGCGAAATTAAGTGGCAATAGGGAAGGCTTGGTGAGGACAAGTGCTGTCACAACATCAGCTTAACCTCTGCTAATAACCACATCAAATGCTGATAAAGAATGAGGTGAGAATGAGGAACAGACACGCGATACAGCAAATGACTCTCTGCCTCTTTAGGCATATGCCATGTTACAGAAAGCTGCTGGAGCTCAGGCAGATTTTCACATACACTGGCTGTAAGTAAATGCATCTGTCATGTAGGTATGGCAAGAAAAACTATTATTGTGTGCCCGAAATTATTAAGCCCAGTGCTACTGACGCAGATAACTATTTAGAAAATGGATGGATGGATGATAAATACTACTCACTGCCTACAGTACCGAAGAACAGGACAACAGTTTACTTAATGGGAATTTTGATTTTGCCAATCAAAGGATGATGTACATTATTATTATTGTTTTGCCTGTCTAATATGCAGTTGCAATTTTGATTTGGATTGTTTTCCTGCTAAAACTTTTGCTCTAAATTTTCCAGTCTTCAGCGAGAAATAGCATTACTAGAACATTATGCTGCACCCAAAATCAAGTAAAACATTCAACTCCAAGTTGTTCTCCAATTTCTTGTTATATAACCAACCTTTCATGCATCACTCAAGTGCTTTCCTATGACCTCCATGAAGTCATCTTGCTGACCGAAGAAATGGTTCCTCCTCGGCCCCTTTTAACAGACTCATTTTGTGAAGCATGTTGGACATCGTGTTGACTGAAGTGCATCATTTCCAGCCTCACACAGCAGTCTGTAGCTTTTTCAGACTTGCCACTGACCTCGACACCTCTCACTAGTTTATTCCTGTCCCCTGCTTCTCAGCTTGGAGGGACAGTCCATGCAGGCAGTGTCTGATCAGTATGATTCACCTTTCGGAGTCTTGTGCCTGTACACAGAAGCACAGAAAAACACTGAGTATTTTATAAGGCAAATGAAGTGGATTGTCACTTCATTGTACTGCCATCATCTAAACACTTACATGTTGAGTGAAAGAAGAAATTTTGTTCTGGTCTAACTAGTCCCCACCAAATTTCTTTCTCTGACCAGCTTTACGTTTCCTAGACATTTTGACTGGTACGGATTCAACTGGAACTAGACTGTATCTGAACAGTATGACTCACCCCACAGTGAGCGTAGACTGAGCTCGCAGGGACATTCGTACATATTGGCATTTTGCACTCATCTCCTGACATGATTTCTTTGATTCTTTGGAACAGATAAGACTTTGAAACTCACTCTGAATGTTCACTCACCACCTGCTTTAACCGAAAATGAGGCAATGCAGTGATTGAGGAATGCAGTGGCAAACTCAGGCTGTTTGTAGGGCAGGGGCAAAAAGATAGACAAGGCAATTTCGGCACCAAGGATCGATCCGTCCCGAAGATGTCTGAAACTTCTGGTCTCGATGCGGAGTTTACGAAATGTTTCGAAACACCCGTCACGTGACCGCCGTGTCATTGTTCACGGCGAAAGAAAAAACCTATATGGAACCCCGGAAAAAACCGGTGCGTACTTCTAAAATCAGTAGCTAATTAATTACTATGCACACTCAGTACTCGGATGGTATGTAAATACAAAAATTATGTTTTAACAATACACAACCATGGGAACAAATAATCTCTATAAATGATATAAGACCCAATTTAGGTTTTCATTGACTGTATTGACTTGGGGAAATTCTGGTGCATACAAACATGCAAATAATGCAGGTAATGCCAAACTGATAAAGTGTACAGAATGTACACATGATGCGAGCAAAGTAAACATACTGCAGCTGATTTAAAAAGTACATAGTACACAAATGGATGTAAAATCTTGAGGAGCAGAATCAGACTAAACGTGAATATTTAAAATTGAGAATAATAACTGTTAAAAGTGCCAGCTCTCCTGATTTCCCTTCTTTAATTATATTTGAATATCTGTATGGGGGCGGTGAGATCTTTCGATATGTCACGTGGTATGTGAATCCCTCCAATGATTACCGGGTTGGTTTTGAGCGCGTTTCTGTCTAGTTTCGCGCACTCTCCTTTTTTTTTTATACCATGCTTCTCACACAATTAAAAATGGGAAATGTCTGCAGTCTGTAGGTTTGTTAGTAGTATTGCTTGGGTTAATAAACTTCTGGCTAACTAATCCACTTGTGTGCTCTAATCGGCGCCCTGCTGAGATCGTCTCCGGCTTTAATTGAATCAATCTCCACCACGAACATTTCTGCCCTTTTTTACAATAACCATCTGCAAAAAAATTATGTGGAGTTAGAACACAAGGCACTGGATTGTATTATAACGAGAGGATGCTTCCTGACGTATTATGGCTATATGGATGAGGAGTGTAACGTTTGGAGAAAGTGTGATGTCGGTCCAGTTGTCTGACGGCTTCGGGCAGCGATAATCCCCAGTAGCATTTTTAGCACAACATGATGGAATGAGCCGGTGGCTAAATATGCTCCAGTATAGAGGCCACTGAAGTGAACGTGCAGACTTGTTCATGATATTGCTAACATCCTCTTCTCTGCTTCTGATATTAGTGCAAGAGAGGTGTCGCGACTATACACAAGAGGAATTAATAATCTAACGTTTTTATGATTCGTACTAGTTGAATTTGGCTACGAGAATGATTCCTGGTCTTAGAGGAATGTTTTATGAGGAGAGGTTAGCTGAGCTGAATCTGTTTAGCCTCGAGCAAATGAAACTAAGAGGGGATATGATCTCGGTATATAAGATTCTCGGTATATAACAGTTCTGGATGCTGTTCAGTCAAATGGCTATTTCAATATTAGTTTAAATACTAGAACTCGTGGCCGGGAGAACATTTTAAAATGAATTTGAGGAAGCACTTCTTTACACAGCGTGTAGTTAGAGTATGGAATGATCTACCTGTTGTAGCGCAAGCTAAAACCCTGGGTTCCTTTAAATCAGAGCTAGATAAGATTTTACCAACTCTGAGCTATAGTTAAGTTCTCCACCAAACGAGCTTGGTGGGCCGAATGGCCTCCTCTCATTTGTAAATTTCTTATGTTCCTACGTAATTACGGTTAGCAAAAAGTTACCACACACTAATTACAGATATAGGGAACCTATGACAGAATATAAGAATAATCAAAAAGAAATTATATTGTATTATGCACATTTTTGACAGTTTGAGCTTCGTGAAACCCTATAAATGATAACTTTCCTGATGTATATGTTTATATAACTAGGACACCACTGGTATGCGTGAGCTGTTTTGTGCATTGTGTCCTTTCTAAAATAATCAGCGTTATCAGTTGCTGAGTGATTAAAGCTAAAGCGATTGCATCCAGACCATTAAAAAGCCGAGCGCTGGAAGCTTTCGGACCCCAGCTCGTTTGTTTGTCCTCGGTTCGGTTCCGGTCTTTTCGGCTTCCAATGTCCCGCCTCCCGAGAGCCACCTGGAGGCTCCAGTTATCGTCAGGTAACGTGAAAAACTAATAAAACCGTAACGGGGTTAAATAACAGGAGAAGTGACGTACTACGACGGGATGAAATGCAGCGGCCGTATGTACGATGAGGTGAAGGACAAATCTTCTGTATAGTGGCTGCGGAATTAAGGGTTCGTCTCCGTTGCCAGCTAGTCCTCTTACCTGCCTTCCCCATGCATTCGAAACTTGCAGCAATAGGTTTTTATTCTGCTGTATTTGCTATAGCTGCAGTTCCGGTTTTTGCCAGCAGGCTGTGCACACTTAGTGTTTCGAACCGTTTTGAAACATTGTTTCTGATGTGTCGAAATTGTTTAAATGATTCGAAATTGCCATCTCCACGAAAAAATAAAAACAGCACCTATTGCACAGTCAATTGTTAGTGGTATTATAACAAAGTGGAAGCAATTGGGAACAACAGCAACTCAGATACAAAGCGGTCGGCTACATAAAATCACAGGGTGGGGACAGCACATGCTGAGGCGCACAGTGTGCAGAAGTCACCAACTGTCTGCAGAGTCAATAGCTACAGACCTCCAAACTTCATGTGGCCTTCAGATTAGCTCAAGAAAGGTGCATAGAGAACTTCATGGAATAGGATTATCTCTTATTATTTCATTTATTAGTTACACCTTAGGGGTCAGTAATGGATGAACGGTGCCGGTATGAGTTATTTTGGGGTTTCTGACTATGTTGCCTTGTGTCACCCACAAATTGCATGTTTATAGAGGAGATTAATACAGATCTCGCTTAGTATCAAAGAAACTGTTTCAGGTTCAACAGTATCCTGCTAGAAATAGCCATCAGGAGAAGGGCAAATTGTGGTCATAAAGGGATGCACATAATCGGTCAAAATACAAAATACTCAGGCAGGCCGTGGCCAGCAAAGTGTCTTCTGCTTCTCTTAATAAACCCCTTGTGTTTCCTCGAGCCACCAGTGGATCGTCCACACTCTGTTCCCCGCCTGCACGATGCCTCGTCCTCGTTACAGAACCACCCGCATCCCTGACATATATATAATTTGTGTGTGTGTCCCCAAAGTGTAATGAAACCTAAAATTTCCCTACTTTTGGGGGACATCTTTTGAGATCCTTTGAAACTCATTTTGGCATACGGAGCCATCACGCCGATGTTCTGACGAGTTGAGCTACTTTGTTGAGTTAGGCTGCCGTAGTCCTAATCGATAGCCCCAACCCTAACCTCAAAAAAACCCTAAAACCCTTGCCCTAAAACCTAACTCTAATCCCAAGAAGGTGGAACTGCACATGTGCAGAAAGGCTTGCTAGTGCCTCTCGATAGGTAGATTAAAGATTCAAGAGGTTTGTTCGTCACATACATTTCACTAAAAGTACTGTATCTCTGAGTCACCCTATTTGGCTGTGCAAAAATAGAAGAAAAAAGGTAAAAAGTCAAGCAGAGAAAAAAGAAAATTACAATATATAAATACAATCTAAATATACAATCCAAATATACAATCTGAATATAGTGCAATGGCGAGATGATGTACAGACTAAAGTTATTTGTGCAGTAAAGTGAACATGTGCAGTATAAGTGAATTCTAGTACGCACATACATAAGTGCATAAGTGTACAGAAGGACCAGAATTAGGTTGAATTGAGAAGCCTTTTGGCCTGGGGGAAATAATTCTTCCCGAGTCTTTCTGTCCTGGACATTAGGCAACGGAACCGTCTGCCTGAGTTCAGCCTGCAGAACAGATAGTTTGCGGGGTGTAAGGAGTCATTAATTATGTTTGTTACTCTGGACCTGCAGTGTTTTTTCTAGGTGTCCAGCAGGGAGGGCAGAGGAGATATGATACAACGCTCGGCCGCCCTGATCACCCTCTGCAGGGCTTTGCAGGAACAGTTCCCAAACCATACCTTAATGTTCATGGTCAAAATGCTCTCCACAGCAGCGGAGTAGAAGGTTTTTAGGATCAATGGAGTGACCCTAAATCTCCTCAGCTGCCTCAGGTGGTACAGCCGCTTTCTCACCCAGATGACCAGAGTGCTGACACTTGCATGCCAAGTGAGGTCCTCAGTGAGCAGAACTCCAAGGTACTTGATGTTGTCAACCCTCTCAACTGGAACACTGTTGATCTGGAGGGGTGCGAAGGAGTGCTGCTTCTTCTTGCTGTAGTGTACAATCAGCTCTTTAGTTTTGCTGACTTTCAGACCTACACCATACCGTTAGGTTCTCCACCTCCCTCAAGTAGGCCGACTCATTGTTGTTGGTGATGTGTCCAATTACCACTGTGCCGTCCGCAAACTTCACAATGGTGTTGGAGCTGTTGGAGGCAACACAAGTTGTTGGAGGTAGCACTGGTCGGTAGAACACTGGTGTTGCACTATGACTGTAAGTATGTATATTTGTGTATGTAAGTATGTACGTACATATGTGTACGTACAGAAGTATAATAAGAAACATATAAGTATAATGAAAGCATATGAGTATAATGAAAGCATAATATCAAATTTTCTTTAGAAGGTGTGAAAAGATGTACACGCAATTGTACCCCTATAAAGATTGCTCCAACTTGTTGGTCGAGGAGCAGAACACAAGACGCATGAAAAATTGCTGAGTGTCTGTTCCCCAAAGCTTTGGTAAAAGGTAATAAAGTTTGTCAGACTCTTGACCTCTTCGACTTCTGTCAAATTTCTTTCACAGATTTGGGGGCTCGTCCGGGATCGGAGACAGGGAACAGTCACAGCGGACGGACGGCGAGGACTGGGGTGTCCTGTTAGACGGGAACGGTGAGACGTCACTGTCGGCCAAGGGCCGAGGAAAACTTACTCAACTGGGTCAGCATTCCGTCCTCGTCGGACGAACGTCTGGGCATCCCTATCCGATCAACGGACCAAGAAAATAAGAACAATCTGTGAGTCAAATCTCATTCATTTGAAGTCGAAAGTTAAGTGGCATCACTGTATGTGAGGTTTGACAAACTTTAACAGCGCTGCGTGGATTGCGATCCACGGGGGGGGGGGTCGACCCAGGTTTGTTCACGGGTTAGTGAAGGCAGGGTTTCTGCAGGTTAGCAGAAGCGGGTCGCGTGACAAAACTGTATGTCTATATGTGTGTACTGGGAAGTTTGAAATTTGTAAAATAAGTGAGATATGAATGTGTAGAACATGTGGTCTGCGTGAATGCAGTGATTGTGAGGTTAAAACACTAGAAGAACAAACTTATCAGCTGACGGAAATTATAAGCATTCGGAAAACATTGTAGAAGTTAAAGTGTAACATGTTTAAAAAGTTTACGGCCAGAAAAAGAGGCTGGACAGGAAATTTTTGCATGCCCTATCCTCATAATTGTACTGACTTGCCACATTCGGCTGACCAGCCATTTCCTCTGAGACAGGCTAATGTGACTTTGGATGATGCACTTGATTTAATGTTAGCCCCTCCTGTGAATGTCAAAAGGCCCGGCAAATCAGGACGTTTAGTTGCCATGCATCGTTCAGTGTTGTGACACCGTGATCAGGCGTACGGTTCCTGTTACTCAGGTCCCATGCAACTTTTTTGTGCAGACACAGCCTGCATTTGATGATCTGTATGAACTCATGTCACTGTTTCCTCCTTTGAAGGAGTATGATGAAGAAATTCAGCTAGAGTGATACAACATTGACATTGTAGTATCAAAGGGGGGAGTGTGGAAGAAAAATTGATGTTATGCTCTTATTATACTTGTATGCTTTCATTATACTCATATGCTTTTATTATACTTATATGTTTCTTATTATACTTCTGTTTTTATACTTATACTCATTAATATTATGTTTGCTTATATACATTATATTTTTATACTATGCTTATATTTTATATTTTTATGATTTTATAAGTCTATGCTATTACAAGCTGCAGATGTTTAGATAAAGCGGAACTTATACTTGCAAGGAGCCAGACTGAGGTGCAGACCTAAGTTTAGTAGTAAGCTGTTGCAATGTGCATAAAGCATCTGACTGTTAAGGATGAGAGTTGAGGGGTCACGGAAAGGGTACAGCAAGGACGTCCTAAAAAAGAACATTAGAAATAGGTCGACCTGACGATAACCCGATGTCGAGCAAGAAACCTCGAGAGATTCCATCTCTCAGCAGACTCGTCAGCTGACCAAAAGATGTTTAAAATAAGTTAAAGTGTGAAACTTAGTTAAAAGGTGTGAAAAGATGTACACGCAATTGTACCCCTATAAAGATTGCTCCAACTTGTTGGTCGAGGAGCAGAACACAAGACGCATGAAAAATTGCTGAGTGTCTGTTCCCCAAAGCTTTGGTAAATGGTAATAAAGTTTGTCAGACTCTTGACCTCTTCGACTTCTGCCAAATTTCTTTCACATATGCATGTCTATACATGTATGTAAACATAATCTGCACAGCCTAAGTTCAGGCCACAGCTCGGCACAGTGTGGTGATGATGCACCTCTTATTTGTTTATTCACAGTCATCATCTGAATAGAAAATCACTTCACCTGCTGTGTTACGTCTGATGCCTGCGAGGACTGGAAAATATGCGCTTTCCAGTAGACATATATATATAAACTAAATAAATCAGGCACATCATGCATTGCGCAAGTTCTTCATTAGAGCGATATTGAATATTACCCGGGGTTCCAAACACCTGCAAGTCCACTGATTGTACGTGACATTTATTGCCACCATGTGGACACAGAAAATAGAAAACACAAGACAAAATGTCTCACTGAATCACAAAATATCTGCTGTCAGATCAATACAGGATCTTCGCTGATATTTAAGTTACAGATAAATGAACATGTTAAAATTAAAGAGCATGGAAAGGTCACGGGTAACGTACTATCTTTGAAATATTGAGACTTCGGCGAACATGAATAATGTATGGATAACTTCTTAGATTTCTAGTAAACATCCAGAACGGATAGTGAAAGGTTATCGCTGATAATAAATACCAAAGTGTACAATAAACACAGCACCGGTAATCTATAATTATGTCAGATTGGAAGTTTGACTAAACCTGGTCGAAGTTCATTTATTACAGAAAACTAGGTGGATAAAAAGTCAAAATCACCATAAAGTAAAATATTACACCCGAGGTCGCGAGTGACAGCAGAAATGGCCAATTGTGAGACTCTATGGAGTTCCGCGGTCCTGGGCTAAATATTATATTCTCTCTCACCTCGCCAATGACAGAGCTGATCGGCTAGACATTCAGCCATATTGACCAATCAGATAGCGGTCGTTTGACATAAGGCGTGGTCGCAGTATCCAAGTGGAGGTCGGGTGTCGCCTGACCGGATGGTTGAAGTTTTAGGTACTGCCTGGAGTTTTGTTTTATATATATTTTTTAATGCCCTGGAATCTGCAAATTATATATTGGCATCTTTTGATAACTTTGCAAACATTCCTCGACGGAGGGTACGCTTGAGACAAAAACGGAGAGGCGGAGAATATTTCTGCACCCTTACCGACTGTGAGCCAGGAATCCAGCTGAGGCGAGCGAAGCCATGGGGAACCAGGGTATGGAAGATCTGATCCCGCTCATCAACAAGCTCCAGGACGCCTTCAGCTCCATCGGGCAGAGCTGTAACTTGGACCTGCCTCAGATCGCCGTGGTCGGCGGGCAGAGTGCCGGGAAAAGCTCAGTCTTGGAAAACTTTGTTGGCAGGTAATGAAGGGAACGAGTGCTGACGTGGGGAGCACTGACATGGCGTTCGGGGCGCATCGGCTTCTTTCTTCGGGCTGAGCGTCCTGGGAGTGCTGCTGTCCGTCTTGAAGCGTCCTTATTCACTGTCATATCTCACGCTTCTTCTCTCATCCTCGGGATAGTATTAGGCCGTCTTGGTCACAGTTGCGCTTGGGCTCCGGGCGGGAGCGGGGTGCTGGTTTAAAAATAACGGGAAAAACAGGACGTGGTTCTTTACGCATATGCTAAAATGGGGAGAAAAACTATGAAAGGTAGAAGAGGGAAATGATTTTTGTTTTGCTACAACACCGTGGGTTCTTGGATAATGCAAGATTGGCTGTCACCAGTAATTTAACGTGTACTAGGTAGCGGACTGAGTGTAACTGTGACGGTAGAAATTAAGCAGTTAGATATATTACGTAAGTAAAGGCTGTTTACTGAATATACTACCCTTAAAGTCGACTAGAATTTTTCGGCCGGTCGGCGTAAGCTCATCTAGTCAGTTTTAACGAACTTTTCTCACGCTCGCGCCTCCTGCGCTCATGAGCTTTCTGGTCTCGCTGCCCGGGTCGCGCCGCGTCCTCGCGGCCACCCCGGTGCCTCGTGAGCTTTTCTGAGGGTGGCACTGAGTGAAGCTTCCTTTACTGTTTTACAGCTGCACATGTAAACTGTTGAGGTAGTTACACAAATTAAAATTATAAATCAGGTATCTTTTTTTGCCAAACCAAGTGCACCACATAGGCTTGATGGCGTTGAAGGGCATCTAATTGCCTAATTGACACTTAAAGACTCAGCTGTGAAAAGTTGGACGCTACCATATTACAACACGATGAATTCGGTCCAAACTGAGACATACATATATGTATTAGACAAAAAATTAACAATTAATGCCCCTAGACACTTTTGGCCAACATCGCTTAAGTAGCAGTGTTTTAATACGGCTACTTCTCTTGAAGGAAGCTGTACTTTTGCATTTTGGTGCACTGCCACACGTGAACCGGTGTAGTGGCTTACGTACATGGTTTGTGTTTGCAATGACCAGTGAGTGACGGGAAAATTGATTATACCTGGTGCCCAGAAGCCGGTGGCCTAGAACAGCCCGGTCCTGGCGCACGTGTACAGTGACGTCATGGCAGGAAGACTGACTCAGGACCTTCTCTAGTGTCTGAATGTATATTTGAATGGGTCAATGTCAGTGTAAGCTTGTTGTTCTGACGTTTCCCTCTCTGCGTGTCTTATTTGATGCTGTCCTGTGTGCCTCTTTATTGTTTTTTTTTTTTTCTTTGTGGTGTTTCTTTACAAAGAGTAATGACCCTTAACCAGTCACTCGATCCCTACCTCTGAAACTACTGACTCTCAGTTCTTGGAACTATTTTTTTTTTCCCCTCCTATTTTCCAAATGAATCATATATAATTGGCAGAACTCTTCATCTGTGGAACTAATGCCTCAGGCTGGTCACCCGTGTGCGGTGCGTTCTTATGCAGCCAGCATGCAACACATGGCTACCTGTCTGTCTTTGATTTATCATCTCACATGTGCAGAAGCCTCGGTCTGAGGTGATGCAGCATTATCTGCATGACAGCCGCATAATGCCACTAATAGGACAGATTGGGGTTGGAACCCTCCACGGTGCCGGCTGGACAGAACAATGACCCTTCAGTCTGGGGCCTCTTTGTCTTTCCTTGTATAATTTCTGTTTGATTCTTCTGTTTCTTTGTGTTTGTCTATTCTTATGTTCACTTGTGAATCTTAACTACGCAAAATGCTGTTGCCATAATGGTTGTGCAAATAAACATTGAACATAATTGGCCATCCTTGTATGTTATCTGGCTGTGTTCACTTGACATGGTGCAGAATAGACTAACTTTGTTTGGACAGATGTGTAAATGTTTGGATTCTTCCAAGCTTTTTTTATTTTATTTTTTGAGAGGGAAATTGCTTTTTAAAAATGTTTTACTACTAACTTAAAGTGACTGGTATGGAAGTTGTACTTTGGTTACTTCTGTTTCCTTTGTGGTGTGAGGAAAGTGTCATGCTCTGTGTTAGGCCCATTTCGAGCAAACATTCCAGTTTTTGCAGTTGGCAGTGCTTATGGTGGTAATTGTTTTTCCCTTTAGCACCATTGACCTGGATTAAAATGATGACTGACTGGGTGTAATTCTGTCTCCATCATCACTATACAAACTTCAGCTGTCTGCGGCCTAGAAATCAGACCTCCATAAATTATGACTTCCAGAACATGGAAGAAAAGGATGCATATATGGAGGAATGGAATTTCTACACTAGTGTTGCCAGGGATACCAAGAGGATGAGCATGAGAATCCTCTTGCTGTAGATGTTGGAATTTTGGCTCTGTGTGTTTCATTTTAACTGGGTCTGGAACCAAGGGATGAATTCCATCAGAATGTGGTTACCCCAACCCGGCTGCATTTGGAGGCTTTCCTGGCTTTTTACTTTCTTCCTGGGTGTGAGACGCAATTGCTCTCAAGGGAAGAACATAACTGCTGTTAAAAGCATCTCTGTGAGAGAGACATGCAGAGCAAATGCACCATTGAGTGCTAACAGTCACACACGAGTATCAGTCATAATGGCCTTTCAGGTTTTGCTGTTTTCAGTCTCTCGCTCCCTTTCACACTCTTATCCATTGTCGTTAAAGGATTCCCTGCTTTTCTACTTTGATGTGGTTTGGGCTGCAGTAACTCCTCTCTGGCCCCTCGACTGCCCGTTCAGTCCGCATGCCAGTCTGGTCCAAATGATTACCAGCAGCTTGATGCCATAATGGGTCCCACCAGTGCTGCTCCTATAATGGAATGCAGGTCCCAGTACTGTCTGAAGTGACTATTCCCATGTATAACTGACAGTGCTTGTGGATGCTTAAAATGCAATGGGCTCAGAGGCACTCAAGTGGTTTGTGTAAAAATGGCCCTCTTTCAGAGTAGAGTAGACATGGTTGATTGAAACCAGCATTGACTGGTTTGATTTTTGGTTTGCAATTCAGTCTCATTCTGCATGTTTTAATCTGTGTAGCAAGTTTTAAAATGCAGTTCAGTTTCAGCTGGAAGTTTTTTTGGAAAAACTGTGTTGGGTTAAAATATGCACATGTAGATGACATCAGTTTGGTTAATTTTTTTTTTCTTAAGTCTTAAGACCATGGTGGAAAAGTGGGCTGGGCAGTATACCGTCTCTGGGCTGGATGTCCCTCCAGTCTGACCAATCACAGCACTCTAGCTACATGTCTGTTACGGACTTCATCTTTGCTGAATATTTGTGGTCAGCTGTTTCATGCATTGCCGTTCATCAAGCACCGTGGCCGCCATCATTAAGGTCTGTCTCCCCTGAGAGACACTTGGAGGTCCTTTTTGCAGGCATCACTGCAAGGTCTATTTATTGTCACATGTACTTCGTACACTGTACTTTGTATAATAAAATTCTCACTTGAATGCCTTCTCCACAGACTACAGACAGACTACAGAAAGCATGCAGTGAGACGGGTCTCAGGCAGAGGGAGGGCTCTCGAGCAGAGGGAGGGGTCTTGTGCAGGAAGGTGGGCAGAGAGACGGGCTTTGGGCAGACGGGATTGTTGTCATGCAGGGGAGCAGGCAGGAGGGAGGGCTCTCGGGCAGGAGGGAGGGCTCTCGGGCAGGAGGGAGGGCTCTCGGGCAGGAGGCCCCTTTCAGGGCTGTGCGTGTGTTAACATGTTAATGTGTGCGTGTGTGCATATGTATGTTCATCTGTCCTTCTGTCTGTCCATGTGTGGTCATGTTTATGTGAACATTTGGTCCCCCCAGTGTGATTAAAAACCTGTTATGATTTTCGGTCCCCACAATGGGAAACTCGATGAAAATGTGACAAAAAAAAAACTAAAAATGTCTTCTATTTTGTTTGGTAGCTTATGGTTATGGTTGTCATTGTTGGGATTAGAGTTATACCCACGGAAATGAACTGAGCGTCCCTATAAGCATATGAACGTGTGTGAGTGTGAGATTCAAATTCTGATCAGGCTGTCCAATCAATGCCTGTTGGATACAGAGGTGTCTTTTCACCCTCTCTTGTCTCCTCACCATCACTTGCTATTTGTGGTGGCCAAACTCCAGCCCCCACCGCTGTGGCTGTGGGACAGGAGCCTGTCTGGCTGTTTCAACCCAGCAGCAGCTCTGCTCCTTTGTCAGGCTATTTGCTCATGTGTGCGATTAGTAAATAAATGCTATCATTCATGTAGAGGAACCATCTATTTGGTTTTGGGAAATGTGCTATTGCAGACTACCGGGTCATGTCTTATTTGAGATTATTATTCAGAAATGTCGTATATCAGCTTGTTATAAGTTGTTTTGGGTTAAATACTGGCTTTACTCCATTGTCTGTGCTTCAGTATCGTATCATTATATTTGCACTAAAACTGAACAAACTTAGAATGTCGTCCGACACAGCCAGTGGCTGGTGATTCAATGGCGGCATGGCAATGAGTGGGTGATGCTTACCAGGAGACTATGCGATCCTTTTGTTTAAGGTCTGTGTGATGCAAGATGTGAAGCTTTTTGGGGGGAAATTTGTCTTTTATGGCGCCACATGGCCCTGGAGGTGTGGCTTCAGCTGGTGGTGTGCCGAGCATGTCCATTCTGTTTGAAGATGTATACGGCCGCCTGTGGTTTGTGAGCCCCAGCTGAATGCTGGCTGCGCAGGCTATCAGCCCGAGCTCAGCGCTGGCTGAAAAAGGCACCGGCCTTCCTAAATGGGCTCACTGTGTACTGGGCTCACTCCCTCGCTCTGTGACAAAGGGCTTCCTTGTGTCTCCCTCTTGCTCCACTGTAGGGACTTCCTTCCCCGGGGCTCCGGCATCGTCACCCGCAGGCCTCTCATCCTCCAGCTGGTCAACTGCAGTACAGGTGTGTTTCTGCTGTCCCACGTCTACCTGCCTGCTCACCCTCTGCCTGTCCTGCACCACTGCCTCTTTCATTGTGTCCCATGTAGCACTACAGGTACCTGTCACAGATAATCTGGGTTACTTACATTTTCATAATATTCTGAATCCCTGGTAACCTTTTGGCCTGGTATTGAGATTTTGGTAGCTCAAAATGAATTTTGACTGGCTCAAATAAAATGACTTTTTAAAACTCCCTGCAGTCACACATCCAGGAATAATATATCAATCAACAATTTGTTTTAACACAAATTCACTTATGTGTGATCAAGCCACATTTGTTGTAATAACGTTACACTGCTGTGCCTTTTAACATTACATCACAGATCAACATAATTGCTAAGCGTTACCATTACATGATAAACATAATATAATTCTAAACAATATATAATAAATGAATAATAAGCAGGAGGTTTATTTTGTACTTACCTATGACTACGCTGAAAAATGTTGTCCTTCAGTTTTCATACGCAACCAGAACTAAAGAAATAAAACCTCCAGTATTATCCACGATATTTAAGAAGCAGCTAATTAACGATACCCTCATCACGTAACGTTTTTTGAGATTTACCATAGATTCTCTCTCTGCTGTTTATTTGGCTTTTTCTGTGTGAAGGTGTTTCTTTGTTGCATATATAGGGGATAAAGGAATTAGGCAGTAGAAAAACATCTGGGGTGGTGTACAGTAGGTACCCTTTGAATTGCTCATTTTTAAATGATTTATTTGTTTATTTGCTGATGATTACTGTCTTCAATGTTGGTGGTCTCGTTTGGTCCCGGTGGCCAAATGTTTTTGCTTTCTCTCCTTGCAAGCTGAATCTCTTTTGTTAGGGGGTGATTAAATTTGGATCAGGTCACATAACACCTTTTTGTGTTTATATGTTGACGGAAAGCCTATCCTTGTCCCCATTTCCAGCTCTCACGGTGGTGCAGGTTTCGGTTACGCTCACGGCCGGTCAGCCAAACCTATGACCTTTGGGCCGTGCCCCTTGGCAGGCCATCAGCCATAGCTCAAAACTGGTAACCTCAGGGTACAGTTCTGATTGCAGAGCGAGGCACCATCTGCGCTGTGTTCAGCCTGTCTTCCAGTCTGCTGTTGGTGTCCCCAAATTGCACTGCTTTTGTTATTTGGAAAAATCTGTGCATAAGTTGGTAGAATTACGGGAGTTTCAACTTTGGGTGCAATTTGTCTGGATGATAGTAGTGGCCCTCAACATGATGGCTCAATTAGCGATCCTCGTCTCCGTAAGTTCCACATGTTCTCCTATGTGTTCCCAGCCTGGTCACATGATCTCGGAGATGAAAAAGCATTGTTTAAAGTCACCCACCCTCTACCTTTACGAACCCTTAGTGAAAAGCAGGGAGCATGGGGAATAGAGCTTACAGTTTTCATTTGATATGATGATTGGAAATGCTTCAGTCTCATTGGTGAGTGAGACTCCTTCACATTGAGGTCCTGCTCTCTGTGTCCGTATGCTGGGGAATTCATAGCTGAGTCAGCCATTAGTGTTTCTGATCCTCATCTAGCCAGGGCAGCAGGTGTCGCACTCATTAGGGACCCGGAAGCTTTCCAGTTCCCAGAAGCCCCAGCAGGGAATGAGTTACTGTGAAAGAATATTCAAGAATTCATTTTAGCAAGAGATATTTATTCTGTCAACGTGGGCGGGGGAGAGAACTTGGTTGCTTTGACTAGAACTTCCCCAAACAGCATCACTGTTCCAGAAAGATCATGAAGTTTTACTCAACCTTCCTCATTTTGGGTGTGTTGAGCGCATTTCTTTGCCATCTTTGTGTCTATTTTCCTGCCGTTTATCTTTTGTGTGGGATGTGGAAGCTCAGCTCCGATGGTGCTGAAAGACCCCCACTGAAGCGATGCTGTCGGGTTGACACGACAAAAAAAATTTGTGGCCTTTGTTCTCTCATTTAACGCCACCTTTGTCAGAAAGAGTGATACGCATGCAAGTGTAAGCGCGTTCTCCTGGCTTCACCCATCCGTCTGGATGGCCCTCTGTAGAGTATGCCGAGTTCCTGCACTGCAAAGGCCGCAAGTTTGTTGACTTTGAGGAGGTGCGACTGGAGATCGAGGCTGAGACGGACAGGATCACAGGCTCCAACAAGGGCATTTCGCCTGTCCCCATCAACCTGAGGGTGTACTCCCCCAATGGTAACAGACACACCCTTACGCCTCATAAGCGGCACATGTACAGTCGACTGTTGAAGTCAGACCCACATGCAGACCATGCCCCTGCTTATTCGCAGTGCTGAACCTGACCCTGATCGACCTGCCCGGGATGACCAAGGTGGCAGTGGGTGACCAGCCCATTGACATTGAGCATCAGATCAGGGACATGCTGATGCAGTTCATCACCAAGGAAAGCTGTCTCATCCTGGCTGTCACGCCTGCCAACACTGACCTGGCTAATTCTGACGCCCTCAAGGTTGCCAAGGAGGTCGACCCGCAGGGTAGGATTCACCACCCGGCTTCAAAGCGGAACTGGGGGCAACCGCAGGACATAAGCACTGTCCTGTATTCATCTCTTATGTCCTGGGCTGTTAGTCTGCATCATGTCAGGAGTGATGTTTTTTATATTTAATGATATTAGAGGAGGGATACTGTTGTAATGGTGATGATGTACCTGATGCCCCCCCCATGTCTCAGGGATGCGCACCATTGGTGTAATCACCAAGCTGGACCTGATGGACGAGGGGACAGATGCCAAGGACGTGCTAGAAAACAAGCTGCTGCCGCTGCGCAGGGGTATGTAAGCGCAGTGTCAATCATGCTGGTGTGTATGCG
>JAODKF010000103.1:963067-984139 GCA_026779585.1 Mormyrus proboscirostris
TAAAAGTATTCATGATTTGTGCTGATTATTGTATCGGTATCGGTTAGTACTGAAGGCTGCAATATCGGTATCGTATCGGAAGTTAAAACGTTGTATCGGGACATCCCTATTGGTAAGTACCCCAGGGCATGTTATTGCCCATCCTGGCCCAGTAGATGTGATACTGCAGTATCCGCTAGGCATTGACCTGAGGCCCCAGTGGGTCATCAATGGGATGGCCATTTCATTCCTCCTGCTTCAGCCATTCTCTGGTGTTCTGCTCCCACAAGTCTCCAGTCATCCTGGTTCAGTCATTCTCGTCTGTTCTTACCCAACTGTATTTACTGTCATTAGTAGTTAAGTCAGACATTTCCAATTGTAATGCTTTGGCCATTTTCTCTGGCTATCTGCTCCATCAAAAGTATCCAGTCACCTAACTAAGTTTAGTGGTATCATCTAGGGGTCTCGTTTATCAAAGTGTGTGTAGAACAGTTCCTAAAAGTACAAATTGTTGGTACATACAGAGAGTGACAAATTGGTATTTGTCACTCGTGGGTACAAACAGCTACACGGGCACAGCAAGACCAATTTAAATAGACACCCTCAATGACCCATATACTGTATGGGCATGTAACACTGAACCGCACAATAGGAGGATGTGTTTCCAAAATGGAATCGGTTAAGAGACGCGTGTCTCATTTTGTACTGTATGCTTGTATTGTTATTTTGCAACTGCGTTTTGCTATGAAACAAAAAAAAAACATGCATGACTAGAAAAATGGAACCAGCAAAAGGATCACAGCCCGGAGCTGGCATCTCTGTGCCACAGAAAGTGGCTCACAGGGGGAACCCATAGCTGCCATCATAGGTGAAACACCTCTAACAGGAATGAGGCTAAGGCCAGACTGGCAGGAAAACACCCGGCCATGACACCCACAGGAACTTTTATGTCACCCCATGCTAAATCCATAGGCATCAATATGCAGCTGGTCCTCTCTTTGCAGCTATAACAGCTGCCACTCTTCTGAGAAGGCTTTCCACAGGGTAATGGAGTGTGTCAGGGTAATGGGGTGTGTCTGTTGCCCATTCATCCGGAAGACTATTTCTGTGGTCAGGCACTGATGCTGGGTTTAAAGACCTGGTTCACAATCTCCATTTCAGTTCATCTCAAATGGATTGAGGTCTAGGCTCTGTGTGGACCAGTCTAAATCTCCTACACCAAACTCACCCAAATATGTCTTTATGGATCTTGCTTTGTGCACTGGGGCACTGTCATCCTGGAACAGAAAAGCCCTTACCAAACCTGTTCTCGCAAAGTTGGAAGCATAGAAAGATCCAGAATGACTTGATATGCATATGCCTGGTGTCCCAGGACATTTGGCCTTATAGTCCTTATATAAGTCTGACTGGCTGTAGCAAGTAATATGTGTCAAATGCCAACAAGTCAATATTGCCGAAAATGAATTGTGCCAGACAGGTCAGTTGTCTTGTAAATCATATATTTAGTGACTGATATATTTCTTTGGCATGGATGTTATGACTTACTGTATGCACAGGAAGAAAATGATACAATTTTATGCATAAAATGGTATTTAAGAACAAAACTGTTTGGAACCAAGGTTGATAAATGTGACCCCTGGTGTTCGAATCCAGTTCTAGTTACTGGACGGTCATATGTTAAGGCAGAACTTTTCAGTCGTGCTCCTTCAGCCGCATCCTGTAGGTAGAGAATGAAGATCCCTGAACTGGCACAGGATATTCCTAAGGTCCCTGTGCTTTGGCCCTATTTGCTGTCTATCTCGTGTCACCTCCGTGCTCCCATTCCCTCCCCACCACTGGATGTGGCACAGAATTGGGGACCACATTGCTGATTTAAGTACTTTCCCATGTGTTTGTTTTTCCACATTTCAATCATGCAGGAACCAACTGCGGAGGACAAGGTAGCACATATCTCATCTGGTGGTTCAATTACGTAATGGTGTAATTCACACAGTCCCCACAGTTGCCTGTAATTGCTAATGACAGCTAGCTGTGATTAGGCTAATTCAGTGTGATAATTGCACAGATGTTGCTGCAGCCATCTACATTTATGTAATTGAACACTTGCATGTCTTGTCTTTGTAGAACTTAAAACCGTGTGTGATTCTTTATTGCGCCTCAGTGATGCAGTGATTTATACTGTCATTGCCTACTTGCTCTTTCTGTTTACAAAACACATTTTCTCAATCTGCATTTATTGGAGGTCACTTGAAAACGAGATCAGTTTTCCTTCTGATCTTAAATATCTGCCGTCTGTGTGGGGTTTTTTTTTTTTTTATTATTTTTTTATTTAAACACACTCTCCATGTTCTACAGGTATATCACTCTGGTGATATTTGGATAATTGTACCTCTGTGTTTATGATCTGTAAATTGGATAAACCCTGCTAATACCAGTCCTCTGTCAGAGCTAATCAGAGTTCCTGTTGTTAGAGTATTACATGGTTATATAAACGACTGTCACTTTAAGAGTCTAGTTAGAAAATGAGTTATATGTGAGTTCATGGCCTGTCTTAATCCCTACAGTATATGCTTTCAATGCCTCAATGTGTCATTGTTAGGACCGCAGTGCCCCCAGTGGTGGCACCCTAGTAATACAGTGATATGTCTGGTCTCAGCCCCCCTCTCCTGCCTTGGTGGTTGCTGGTGTACCCTTTGCCATGTTGCCCATGCACACTGTTCTGGGATACATCTTTTTTTTAACAATTCTTCCACGAATAGTGTACCATTTTGCCAGAAGGAGACCCCCCGCTGATTTTACCTCCCTACACTTTGCCGCTTCTTGGTCCTGGTTTTTGTCAAATTGGACTATTTGAACTTGTTGGCCACATGAAGCCCATACATAGAGTATTTTTTATTTAAAAAGTTTACATTTTTAAAGTTACCAACCCCGGAACTAATCGTTTTTTACTTACTCTTTTTGAAATGGTAATGTGCCGATGCATAATAGACGCCGCAGAGCCCGTTTTTGATGCCTGATGTGTGCATCTGTTCTTGTTCTCTCCCCTCTTCCTCATTTCTCATATGTTCTCGTCCCCATCTGGATCTGTTTCTCCTCTACTCCAACTCCTCTTTTACCTGTCGTCTGATCCTTTAGCCTTGCCGGTGTTTGCTGCTCTGACCATAAATGCTGTCTCACTCTGGTTTGCCATGAATGTTCAGGCATTTCCATCCCTAGGTAAACTGTGAGTTAAGGGTCAGTTTGGGTTTCGTTTTCTAATCCAGTATTGGCCTAATGTGCACTCTGGGGAAGAGGATAGGTCCAGAGGTCCCTCTTCAGCACAGGTGGCTCCCTGAAGCACTTCATTACCCAGTCTGTACTGTCTAACCCAGCAGGTTGGCTTCTGCCTATTAGCCTCTTAGCCATGTTAGCCTGTTAGCTCCGCCAGTGAGGCTGATCCTGTCCCCCAACACCTGCAACTCCCAGTCATGCAGAGTTGCACATGGTCTAGTTTAAACATAAAAGATGAAGATCAAGAAAGATCAAGTCTGGTAAAACCTCTCCTGATTTTCTCTCTGACCTGTGCTTCTCATTTGTACTGGTCCTGCTGTATTTTCACTCGGGACCTCCAGCAGCACTTAAACTGGAGATGAACCTCACAGGCTTGTCTAAAATTGGGCTCTGTCCCCAGTGCACTGTGCACTGCACTTTTGTATATTTAGTTCATGTACATTAGATTTGATTTCAGATTTAGAAAGATAAGCTGCTGCTTTTAATTCTTCTGTGGGAAATAAGTCAGATGATGTCCTCCCTTCATTTGGTTGAAAGTTAACATCACCTGCCTTTTGGTTTAAGCGGTAGTCTGTTGCTCTATATCACGCCTGCGTGATTTTCTGTGGAGGAGCCAAATCTGAGCCTCACTATGCCGGCAGGGGCCATTTTTAAGTTAGTTAAGAATATAGGAGGGAGGAGACAAAGCCCTAAATAATAATGAAAGTGGCCCTGCGAAAGGCCTACGCTGTGCTGTGTGTACTTAAACGCCAGGAGTATTGGAAAGACAATTCATGATGTAGAGGCTTCTATTCCATCAGACTCTTGCAACATTATATGAATAACAGAAACATGACAATGATGGAGAAGAATATAATATGGATGGTTATACGTTATTCCGTAGGGACCGGATAGGCAGGAAGGGAGGTGGTGTTGCAGTATATGTGAAACAAAACTTGCAGGCAAGGGAGCTCACTGATAAAAATAAAAGTACAGAAGCTGTATGGATAAAACTACATGCTAAAAACTCAAATGGCCTCATTGTCGGGGTTTGTTATCGAGAACCTAATGTAGCTGCAGAGGAAAGCAGAATGTTATGTGACGATATCAAGATTATGAGCAATAAAAATGATGTGGTGGTTATGGGTGATTTTAACTTACCTGGGATACGGTGAGATACAGTCTCTGGCTCTACTGTAAATGAACTCGAGATGATGGAATTGGTACAAAATTGCGTTTTTACTCATTTTGTTCAAAGCACATTGTTGCAAGTGCAGGAGGACTTCATACCTGTTTCCAGCAAAACTAAATCTAGGAAACTACAACCAAGGTGGTTTACTGAGGAAATTAAGAATAAAGTCAGGAGGAAAAGGGCTCTTTTCCACAAATGGAAAATATCTTGTCATGTTGGAATAAAGCAGGAGTATCTAAGTCTACAGGTTGAGTTAAACAATATTAGACTCCAGAAGAGGAATGTTGAAAGAAAGATTACATTGGAGGCTAAGGATGACATTAAAAGGTCTTCCAGTATTTTATTTCCAAGAGAAATCTAAAACCTGAAATCACTAATCTTTTGGATAGTAAGGGTTGTGTAATTGAAAATTAAATTGCATCTAATTAATGTTTAATGATTCTTTCGCCTGGGTAGTCACTGTAGAGGACACGAGTCACATGCCGACTCTTAGTTCTAATCCAGCTTCGTCTTTGACCAACAGATCTATAACTGAAGCTGAGGTGCTACAAAGCCCAGCTAAGCTCAAAATAAATCACAGGGCCCTGATGGCATCTTATCTATAGTTTTAAAAGAGATGAGGGATATTTTTTCCAACCTTTAACTTTACTATAGTAAAACTGGTCTAAGTCGCCGGCTTGTAACTCGTCAATGTGCACAAGTCGACACTCAAGCAAAAGTCCCGATTTTTTCCTAATGATGTTTCCTTTGAAATTCCTTGTGTAAATCGCCGCTTGTAAGTCGTCAAATTCCCTTAGTCGTCACCTAAATCCCTGTCCTGAACAACACAAATGAATGGATTTTCCTACCTGTAAGTCGACACCCCAATTGCTGCATTCCCGCCACCTGCTTAGTTATGCTTGGTATAGCGCACCATACAATTAACGGCAGAGCATGATTAATCCAATGCGTGCAGCAGACCTGTCAGTTCTTCCGTTAGCAATCCATGACAGAGCACAATAGATTTTGAGGGTTCAACATTCAGCTGAAATTGGACAGTAACATCATGGCAGTCTGTGAAAGACTTTATAGGAACTTTATAGGGATGACTTTATAGGAACCCATGCTGCATGTACTGTCTGGTCTAGGAAGGATGCCGAGGCCGTGATGAGTAGAGGTATGGTGTTGTATTTACTAGTCGGCAAAACGGCAAAAAAGTGTTGCGAAAGTGTCGATTTAGGTGTATCTCGTCAATTCTCTAAGCCGTCACTTTTAAGTTCCCTAAGAGGAGAACTTCCCTAAGTCCCGCGAGTGTCGACTTAGACTGGTTTTACTGTATTTTAGAAATCCTTATCTGCTGCTGTGGCACCTCTCATTGTAAACATGTTAAAATAACACCCACATTTAAAAAGGGATAGAAGTGACCCATCAGACTACAGGCCAATCAGTTTAACTAGCAAAACTGGAAAAGTAATGGAAGCTATAATCCAAGTGAAAATGGTAGATTACGTGGATTCTGATACCATTCTGGAGAATAGCCAACATGGACTGAGGAGAGAGAGATCCTATATAACTAATGTACTTGAGTTCTTTGAAGAAGCTACAAGAGTAATTGATCACAGAAAGGCCTACGATGTGATCTACTTGGATTTCCAGAGGCACAATGTCACAGTGGACCTGCATTCAAAGTGCAGGAGAACATTTTAAACTAGATTTGAGAAAGCACTTCTCAAAGTGTAGTGCAAACTAAAACCTTGGGTTCCTTTAAATCAGAGCGAGATTTTAACTATTCTAAACTATTAATCGAGTTTTCCCTCCTCGTTTGTAAATTTTTTTTTATGTTATTTTTTTTTCCTTCATTTTTTTTTCTAGACCTGCCCTGTGAATCAGTTTTTCTCTTCCTTTTTCTTTTTGGAGATGCTTATTCTTTGTTTGCAAGTGTGGAAGAAGCAGTTGAATCTGTGATTATTCGTGATACTTTTATATAAAATTTTTCGGGGGCCATGTGTGAGTCTGCCTGTGATAGGAAGCCTGGAGCCTGACCTCAGTAGGACAGTCTCATGTCTGTGGGCCCTTGAACAAGGCAAGGCCCCTAACGTCCAGCTCCTTGGGCGCCGTTGCAGGTGACTGCCCTTCGCTGCCTGGCTTGCTCTCACCTACATGTGTCTGTTATGGAGAGCAAGACGGGGTGGGTAAAAAGATAATTTTCCCACAAGGGATCAGTAAAGTAATGCTGCTGCTGCTTTACTGTTTGTGCAGGCCATTGAAAAATTTTCTTATTTAAGCATCTGACTGTTAATATAGTTAAAATTATTGTAACTCTCTCCTGCAATCGATACAATTTGCTCCCCAATTGTGAAAGAGCTGAAATATCAGCATCTGGCTGCCTTCCACCGTTACTAACAAGCCCTGACACTGAGGCGTTCGCTGCCCTCAGCGTTCTGTAAGGACCAGAGTTCAAGTTGACGTGTCCCACACTCCACTCCCCCTACAGACGATTCGTCGAGGGTGGCTTACCATCAACATCAGCATCATGAAGGGAGGATCCAAGGAGTACTGGTTTGTCCTGACCACTGAGTCCCTGTCCTGGTACAAGGATGACGAGGTAAGGGAGGGGGAGCATCATGCGTACTTACACTACACTGGGGATACAATGTTTGTATATCCTTTAACAGTGTCCTCTACAGTACCACTCATTCTCCTTGTCCTCTCTGCGTTAGAGGTCCCTTCTGGATCTTTGCTTTGGTTTTGGGCTTCAGTTTATTAGCCTTTTTCCTTGGGTTAGAGTTGATGTCCTGATTCATTCCATTCTTCCCATTTGGTTGAGGTTGGTTGTTGTTTTCCAGTGGACAGTTGCTGACGTGTTTTTTCAGCAAAAAGCATCTCCGGGATGTTATTTTACCACAGTTTGCTTGGGTTGTTCTGGTGAGTTGGTGTTTAATCAAACTTTATGCTTTCTCAAGCATTGAAATGTTCTCACTGAAGCCTACAGCACCAGTACAATTTTCATCTGGACTGTATTGATGAAATGCCAGGCTGTCGTCCAGTTCTTAAATGTACATTCCATCCGCCTGGGCAATGTACCAAGCGGTGCCCATCAGCCTGTCACCTCAATGTCCTCGCTAGCATCCCGATATTCCAGCGCAACTTTGTCATCTTCACTTATATGATGCATGGGTCATACACTGGGGTGAAATTTCAATCATGGTGGTCACTGTGTACGAAATGTTAATAAATGGAATATATAAATATATCACACATTAACACATGACACTGAGATATGGACATAAGACAGCAAAAATTTGTTACACTTGATTTCATGTTTAAATACTTGGTTTAAGGTACAGGAGTGTGGTAGAAAATGGTACACACTCAAGTTCACATGGAGTCGCATGGAGTTCCTCCTCCTCCTGTGGTATCTGCAGGAGAAGGAGGAAGTTTAAGGTAGTCTGGGCTAAATGTACGTGAGCAAAGATGAAGTTCAAATTAAACTTTGAAGCTAACAGGTTAGCGGTTATTGACTCTAACCTATCAGTTAACTGTGGCCACCAGTGGTCATGGCAGGTTGAGGTTGCGATTGAGAATATTCCATCTTAAATGGAAAAGTCAAGGTGTGTCCACACACACACACACACACACACACATTCCCTCCCTACTGGGTGGCCTTGTCCACAAAGGAAAGTAAGAGCAATGAACTAGACTGGCAGGAAATGCACATTCTAGCCTCATTGACTTCTCGCACCGTTTGATGTACTTTGGAGGCCCTGGCGGGTAGGTTATGCCCAGCATGGCACAGATGGCATCTGTGGGGAGATGGAAATGGGTCCGGCAGGTAACCGCCGAGAACTGATTGTGATGCCGTTTCGGTGGATGCTTGCAGGAGAAGGAGAAGAAGTACATGCTGCTTCTTGACAACCTGAAGATCAGAGACATTGAGAAGGGTTTCATGTCCAACAAGCATACCTTCGCCATCTTCAACACAGAGCAGAGGTATGGTGCTGCCCGCCTACCTAGTCTGTGTTGGATTGTGTGCGACGAGCTGCCTCGGCCTGATGTGCCTTTCGTCATCAGGAACGTGTACAAGGATCTACGGCAGATTGAACTGGCCTGTGCCTCCCAGGAGGATGTGGACAGCTGGAAAGCCTCCTTCCTAAGAGCAGGAGTCTATCCTGAAAAGGACCAGGTATGTTCAGAGTGAGCACCTTCCACGCACCTCAAACACAAGCCCCACTGCGTGTCGATGGCCAGGAGCAACTCGGCCTCCAGCGAGAGAATGACGTGGCTTTTCTGCTTCTTCTTCCTTCCATACTCCTTGAAAAATATGCATGATGTTTCCAGCGTAGCTGTTTTTAGGACCACTGACAGTACCTCTAAACTAAATACTGCAGGATGATGAGAACTTAAAGTGATCTGGGACACCAGTTCTTATAGCACAGGGTTGGAAGGTGCAAAGCTTACTTAACGTACTTTACAGTCATGAACACCTGGCGTGTACATTTGTAGGCATAGTTCTTCTTAGTCACCTCCAGCTACGAGAGGATTACCACTGAGATGCTCTTCCCTTGGTCTCAGGTTGAGACTGAAGAGGTGACCCCGGCTGACACCATCTCCATGGACCCCCAGCTGGAGCGGCAGGTGGAGACCATCCGGAACCTGGTGGACTCCTACATTGGCATCGTTAATAAGTCTATCCGTGACCTGATGCCCAAGACTATCATGCACATCATGATCAACAGCGTGAGTCAGCTGTAGTGTCTCCCCCCTCCCAGCATGCCCTGGGGCTCAGCGCTGCTTCTTGGCATCCTCCTCCAACATGAACTTCGTTTTCTCTGCTGGTGTAGTTTACTTGAAAACCAAGTAACTTGGGGGGATCTTTGGGCTCCACAGTATGTGGCATAACCAACTCATAGTTGCCGTTAGCATGTTTTCCCTCATGAACATCCACGTTGGGAATTTAGCTTTTGCCCTTATCGAGACGTGTGTACTGATCGGTAACAAGTACGATTACAGCAAAGGCTGTTCATGATACATATTGAATTGGCAAAAAATGTTTGATTATATCAAATCAGAAAATCTCTGCCAATTCCTACCACTAGTAAATACCATGCTCTTGGGCTAAAAAGCAATATAAATTGGACATGAACCAGCAATGTCTTGGACCTAGTCTGTTCCCTTAAGCATCGTGCCATCTGCTGTCCGGATGCCTTTCATTAACTCCTATTAAGCTTGTTCCCCTTTGGTAACCTCCTTGACATAAAACAGCGTGTTTAACAGGACAGGAAACAATCTTTATAGCCATCATAATTTCTGCCTAGATGATATTACATATAAATAATTCAATTATGAAATTATTTTTGTTCTAATAATGTGTACTATTATTAAATTGCTGTCTTAAATGACTATACCAGGCAGATAAGCGTTGCCTCTTGGGCCTTCATGTCAGTACAGAGAGCAAGAAGTGTTATTCATGTTTATGAAGTTGGTTATTCATGGTTATAAAAACTCTCCACACCCCAGACCAAAGAGTTCATCCACTCGGAGCTGCTGGCCTACCTGTATTCAGCAGGTGACCAAAACTCACTCATGGAGGAGTCCGCAGACCAGGCCCAGCACCGCGATGAGATGCTGCGCATGTACCATGCTCTTAAGGAGGCTCTGCACATCATCGGGGACATCAGCACCTCCACCGTGTCAGTGCCAGTGCCCCCCCCCGTGAACGATGGCTGGCTCCAGAGGGACACCAGGTTGGGGCCCTCACCTGCAGTAGCAGTGGGAAGTCCTGCAGACACCCATTACGCTTTAATTCACTGAACACAGGCCCTTGCCCATAACCGTGCTGTGACTTTTGGTTGGACAATCTGGCCTTAGGTCCCTGACTTAGACCTACAGCAAGTCCTGCCTTAGCTGAGTGAACGTGTGGCACTCGCAACCTACGCTTCTGGCTTAAGTGGGACACAGGGTCACTTTCTTACAAACGAAACTAACTCTGAAAGAAACACGAGACCTTTCAGAGGGAAGGACAATATAACCTAAGACGTATGTCCTGCATTTAAGCTGTATTTGTTCAATGTGAAATGTCATATTGAAAATGCATCTCTGGAAAGGTGTTTTTGGACCGGATCTCACTGTGTACTGGTTGGGAGTGGATCCCATTGCCTTGTGGTTGGAAGTAGATCCCATTGTCTTCAGATTGGTGGTAGATCCCATCACCTTCCGGTCTGGAGTCATTGCTGACTGTTCTGCTGTTTCCTAAATAAACTGGATGCTTAGAAAAGCTATTAGTTCAAAACAAAAGCAGTAATGAAACCTAGAGAGCATAAAGAAAGCTGACATTGAGGTGAGTGGGACAGCATTTCACAGGTTCTCTCCTCACTCATTTTATATTTATATTCTTTTGCAGCCCTCCATCACAGCACCGGCCCCCTGCGGCTGCTCCTGTCCCCAGCCGCCCCCCTGCGGCCAGGGGCCCCACACCAGGACCTCCCCCAGCCCCTAACTCCTTTGGAGCCCCACCCATCCCTTCTCGCCCTGGGCCAGGGGGCAGCATGGACACCCCGCAGGTCCCCTCCCGGCCTGCCCGCATCCCCCCTGCTCTCCCCCCTGGAGTGCCCAAGTGAGCAGTCAGCTGTTTAATACTCCTTTGGCTCCCCCTGCTGGCTGACGTCTTACTCACTTGTTGCTTCTCTCGCCACAGCCGAAGACCCCCAGCCGCTCCAAGCCGCCCCACCATGATCCGGCCAGACTCCCTGATGGACTAGGTCCTGCTCCTTGGCACTTAATAACCTCCATGGGGGGCAGGGTCAGGTCTTGCAAAGGGGAGTGGCTTGTAGCATGGAGGGGTGGGGTCACCACTGGGTGAGGAACTCCACTGGTGGAATTAACCATACATCTACTGGCTACCAGTTTGTCCAGTTCTCTTCCCATGTAATCTGTTTGATAGACACTAATTTTGGGATGTTCCTATGATCTGGCTAAAGTGAAATGAGACCGACTTTTGGATTGAATGAATAGTTATAATACAAGTGTGAATCATTTCTGCCCCTTCTTAAATTTTACCATTAAAAACAAAAAATCCCAAAATCAGTTGCTCAGTGGCTGTCCTGCTATCGCCCCCTTCTGTAAAGCCCTGACCTCTGACCCTTCATACCTCCGATAACATCCAGAAACGCATTAGCCAGCTCCCCCGGTTTTCCAACCCCTTTCTGACTGAAAATAGACTTGTTGTTGATGTTGATGATGATGTCACTATCATGATATGATTCTTTTTATTTTTCATTTTTTTCAAATTGTGAACTTTCTACTGACCTTCTCTGTATTTTCTAAATGCCAGGATGTAACAGGAAAGGCGAGAAAGGGGTATCCATTAGGCGGATTCGCGAGTGTGATTTTTCTCCTCAGTTGTGTTTAAAACTTTTTCTGTTCTCAACACACTCCAAAAGTGACATCTCTCCCTGTCCCAGAGTAGATGCTAGGAACACCAGCATCTCTGGGAGAGTCTATGCTCGGCACAGGAGCAGACCAGCCGATGCTGGGCCTTTTCGCTGGTGTGGAGCATTCCTGGAGGAACTGCTTCGTGTAGTCAGCCCGCCTGCCTCAAGCAGGGCAGCACTCGCCTTTATGCTCAGTCACTAGCACATGAAGTGACTGGAGGAATTTTATGGCGTATATTTTATGCAGATGTCCATTTTCAAAGAGCTGCCTTTCATTCTGTCATTGTGTTTTTTGCCTGTGCAGGTTGAGTGGTTTGATTCCCTGCTTCTGTCACCCCGGTGACCATCAGTCACATGCGCTGTTGTAGAGAAAAGTCAGGGAGACGTTTGCTACTAGAGCAGAAATGACACTGAATTATTAGTGAGGTCACCTGGCTCACCCACAGTAACGAGTAACAAGTACTAGGAGATATAACATGCTAATCCACAGTAACTGCACTGCCTGGACATGCAGAGCTTTGATGCTGTGGAGGGAGATGATACCCGCGCGCCAAGGGGCCTCTGCCCGTGCGCCAACGGCCATCAGGTCGGCTTTCTTCAGGCCCATACTCAAGGGAGAGTAGAATTCCCATTCCTCACAGTGGCAGGCCCCTGGCCTCAGGCATGTGCTCTGCCTGGGCATCTGCTCGGGTTCTTGGCGGCTTGGAACTACCCATCAGGCTCCTCACGTGTCGGGTATGAGACGCAGCTGCATCTCCCTGCTGCCTCATATGGGGCTGATGCCCGCTGCAGCCCTCACGATCACATACCCCCTCCCTCAGCTCCCAGCTCCCATGCCATACTCTAGAGCTCTGCTGTCCATCAAATGTGGCTCCTGAGTGCCTGTGTGACCATTGCAGGACCTTCAGATATGTCAGATATTACATCCGGGAAAAAAATGCCCTGAAACTCTAATGAAAGTTGTAGAAACTAAGCTGATATGAAGGGAGAGTGTCCAATAAAGGAATTGCTTATGGTCACTGGTCTGTGTCGTCTTGTTTCTGGTCAATGGTCCAGAGCCTCCACCTCTTTCCCCCCAGTACAATGACACGTGACTCTCAGATCCTTTTTCATCTCCATCACACGAATAGTATATAAAAGGTGCATTTCTGTTACTATGGTGAGAAATCATGTCCTCAGTCTCCCATGGACCAGCCATCTGCCTGCACGGTTTCCGATTCAGACAGTACCACAGTCCTGAGACAGTGTTAATAGTCGTATTGTCTTTTTGTAGTCAGGTATTTATCTTGGATGCCTCCCTGGGAAGGTGTTTCGGGGTTGTCATGCCAGACCCAAGGGCAGAATAAAAAAAAATGCTGGTATGATTAGATCTATCAGCTGGCCTGGGAACGCATCCATCCATCCATGGGCCACCACTTATCCCTGTTCGAGTTACGGGGATGGCTGTCTAAGCAGGGATGCCCAGACCTCCCTCTCACCAGCCAGCTTCACGGGGGAAATACCAAGGCGTTCCCAACAATTCCTGTTGTTTTTGCTCTGAATCCCAGTTGTCATACAGCCAGAACATGACTAATTTTAAAAAGAACTCCTTAGGCCCTCCCGAGTCCCTGGGCTTCTGATACAAGAGCTGTGTTGCCAGTGATCTGACCGCTGCACAGCTCATATGATTATCCCATTTACTGTGGCTGATCAACCTCATTCCTACTCCTAAAATGATCTACAACCAGATTGATTAGGCTGGATTACATTTATTACGCCCAAAATGCATTCATCCTGCCCTTTCCCGCACGGGGCAGTATGTATTTCAGTGGGTTAAGACCCTTGTTCAAATCCCAGTGTTGGCCAAGCGATGCCATACTAGGGCCTCTGAGCACGGCCTCCATCCCCATTTACTCCAGGGACTGGCTCACCCTCCTATAGCTGTGGCATGTGTCATCTTAATAAAACCTTCTACTAAATAAATGCAAATACACACGATTGCCTCCTCAGATCTTGCGCTTGTGCGACTGTAAATGTGTGTTTATATTATGTGAATTTGCGCTGCTATGACAAGACAATGCCTTACATTTTAACCTGTATTTTGCAAATGAAGTAGCGTTAGCATATAAAGATTAAAATGCATTATATTTTGTTTTCATATCAGCGCAAATGCACATGAAATAAGTACGCATTTACATTGCTACCACAATCGATTGTCGCTCGTATCGTTTTTAAACGTCAATGCATACTTTCGTACCAGTGATGTCCATCCCTGTCTATATGGTTTCCATGTTGTTAATAACCATCCAGGTTTCCTCTTGTTTAGCTATCTCAGAAAAATTCATCCAACTATACACAGAATAATGTGTCAATTAATAATAGTTTCTGAAATGGCTAATTTGATGACGTTTGTGATCACTTTAATTGCTCATATTTTGAGTACTACAGTGGCTGAGTGGCGCTTCTGATTAACTGGTTAACTTAAATTTATACTTGGGCATGATTAGGTTGCTACACTGTAATGTTTTTCCAAATGCCTGACTGGTGAAAACGTATGAAATATGTTTAGACACAACCTGCTGTATCATAAAATGGCCACAAGATGGAACTAGAAACAAAGAAAACAAATGATCAGCATGAACCTTTAGCCTACTATTCACACTTTGAATCAATCTATCTATCTATCTATCTATCTATCTATCCAAATATGGTTTTGATGAGTGTGAAAGATGGAAAAAACATTATCATTATGATTCACAGGTGGAAAAATATTGTGTAGAGGTCTAAATGGCAGAGGATGTGGGGTTACAAAAGCAATGAGAAGTTTTAAATATACCCATATATTTTTCACATCTTACTGTATCATATTGCACAGTGAAATTTCTGCAATATTTTTATTTTAAGTCCCCTGAACTCATTCACCGGATAAGTTGGTATCATAGTGCTTTATATTCAGTGTGTGAACTTGAAGGGCAGCTTTGAATATGGGAACTGAAGAGGGTTTCAAAGAAGGGAAATGAATGCATGGCTTATAAAGAGAGTAAAGAATGGGGCCCCACCGTTCTTAATGTCAGAGAGGGCACTGTTGCTTCAGTTATCAGGAAGTGGAAGTTACAGGAAATCAGGGCAACACTGCCCAGATACAGTCGTCCCTCAAAACGGCAGAAAGGACAGAGAACTTCATAATAAGCCAGACGGAAGCCCACTCAAGGAGCTATGGAGTAGCCAAGAACCGAATAAAGGTGCACCAGCAAACCTCAGTGCAGTTTGTCTCGATTGTATTGGCACAGTTCATGAAACATATTTACTATTCTCATGACTATAAGAGCATTTCTTAAAAAAGGCTTCTGCATGCAGCACAGCAGATTGACTACATAGTGCTTCTCAGTCACTTTGGCTCATTTCGTGATACAGTGGTAATATTATCAAAAGTCTTGGTACATTTGCCAAATAGCTTACAGTATATGATATAGCACAGCACCTCAGCTTAGCTGCAATGGGTCAGCTTATATGGTACAGTGCAAGTGTTCATTACACCTAGTATACTGTGCTGTGAGTTTCCCTTCCTTAGTATATGCAGGTAAAGCAGTGGTGTGTACTACAGCTGGTATACTGCACAGTGCTCTGGGTTTCCCTTCCCTAGTATTTACAGGTAACGCAATGGTGTGTACTACACCTGGTACTGTATACTGCACAGTGCTCTGGGTTTCAATTGAGTTGTGGTGCTTTGCCGCTGCTTTACCTGGACATATTAAGGTATGGGAAACCCACAGCACTGCGCAGTACACTAGGTGTAGTATACACCACAGCTTTACCTGCAAGCACTAGAGAAGGGAAACTCACAACACTGCAGTTTACCAGGCATAGCACACACCACTGATTTACCTGCAGTGCACCAGGTGCAGCCATTCTGCTGTGGTCAAGCTCAATGCAGTTTGGCAAAATCCGTACTCATGGGAAGTGAGAACTGCAGTTCATAAGAGCATTTCTCAAAAGTTCATTGCACAACACTATGGTTTAGCTGCAAAAGTCTGTAACTTGCACAAAACAATTAAGTCATGACTTAAAAGCATAGAATTTGTCCAATGAATTAATCAGCGCTCATTCAGTTTTTCTTCATTGCTTCGGAACATTTCTCAAATGACAATTAACATTTGCAAAACAACGTGTGTAATCCCCACACCATAATGTCATAATTTTTCATTGTTTCATACAAATTTATAAATGTTTTAGTGCATATATGCAAATGGTTTTGTATAATACCAAATGACAGAAAAGTTAAGCACCCAGAAGTAATGGTCCGATTTGGATGTAACTTGGTACACATGCAAACCAGCGATGGGTATGTAAATGATTTGATTTGCATGGAGCTGGCATGTCTATTCACCAGACACAGAGGATGCCTTGTAGACGCATTAGACAGCATTACCAGCACTTGACAGGGTTTAATAGGGGTTGCATTGTTGCTTGAGGTTGGGTGGTCATATCATGCAGTTGCCAGGCATGCACAGTTGTCCTATGTTGGAAGTGGGCACATGAGGGCACCCACACACGTCGTGAAGGTTCTGGTCGCCAAAGACACACCAAGGGAGGATCATCATATTGTGCGGCAAGCATTACAGAACCCCATGACATCTGTGCCTGCCTTCCAGACAGCTTGTATTCTGTCCAACACCCTGTGTCATCCCACACCGTGTCTCAATGACTGGCATCAGCCGGGCTATGGGTTCACCATCCCATGCGTAGGCTGCCGTTAACACCGGCACAGAGACGGCTGCGTTTGGCATGGTGCCGTGACTGGGGGGCATGGACCGATGACGAATGGCATTGTACCATATTCAGCAATTAATCTCTGTTTTGCATTACCATGAATGACCATTGTGTGTGTGTATGGCAGCGCTGAGGGGAGAGGACCAATCCTGCTAATGCTGTGGAGAGACACACCCATGTTACTCCTGGTATCATGGTGTGGGGAGCCATAGGGTATGACATCATGGTGTGGGGAGCCATAGGGTATGACATCATGGTGTGGGGAGCTATAGGGTGTGACTTTAGGTAATCTCTGTAAGTGATTCGGGGGACCCTGACGGCACAGCACTACATCAGTGACATCCTACATCCACATGTCTTACCTCTCCTTAGAAAGTACCCTGGTACAGTCTTTCAACCAAAGAACACCTGTCCACATATGTGTGTCTAGGGACTGCCTGCGTAACGGCCGAATATGTGTGGAATCAGCTCCGACGTCAACTCAGACCCAATGCCAATCTGCAGGATCGCGAGGGCCAGTTACAACAACTTTAGGCCGACTTGCCGCTATACGATTTCCTTCCGCACCGTCCCATATCTAGGCCAGTGGGGTGTCTACTGACCTGGGACCAGCAGTGTGCCCGTAATACCAACTGCTGTGTGACTTTTTAGTTTGCCATTGTACTGTGTCTTGAGATCTGAAGAAGTTACATGTGCATGCGAGCGCTTTCTGTTGCCACACTGCAATGTAGAGCCTTACAATGTTGAAACCATGATGGAATCTAGAAGTGGGCAGGGAGGGGATGCCCACACATTTCTGCTATTCTCACCCAGTTGGAGGAGTCATGTCACTTTATTCTTATTAAAGCTCCTTCTTGTTAAAATGTATCTTTGGTTGCTGTAGTTTGTTGCAATGTTGTGTTGAATAGGGATCCTTGCTGGCAGTGGTGTTAACTCTAGCTAGCTAACATTACTGCTGGCTAGGAAGCTCACTAGAACAGTACAGTGGAAGCCCGTATCCGCTGATTTGGTAACATGGGTATGTATGCGGAAAACGAGCAATTTATAGTGTCCGCTACTATCCATGGTTTTGGATCTCCACAGTAGGTCTTGGATCGTATCCCCCTGGATACAGGACACTACTGCATTTAACATGATGTTCATATCAGCATAGAGCTGCCAACTTCAGTCAGCTGCTTGGAGTGAGATTTTCAATTTGAGACAAGTCTGCACACAAAAGCACACATATTTACATGTATGTAACCATTTTATTACCTTAATAAATAATCATAATAATAAATAACAGTCTGTAGGGTTTGCAAATTACCCCAAAGCTTTTGATAATTTTAGGTTTATAATGGAATAATATAGATTTGTCGCAATACTTCTTACGTGAGAATCTGAAAGCGTGAGTTTCACGGCATAAGAAGCAATGAGAGATGATGTTCAGCTGTGCAGGAGTGACATTATGGTGTGGGGGTTACACTAGTTGTTTTGCAAATGTTAATTGCCATTTGAGGAATGTGTGATAGCAGTCTAGAAAATCTGTAATACACAGAAAGAATAATGCTTTATATTTAGAGAGAGTATATCCTGCTTGTAAGTAATGCAGACAAACCCAAGTTGCGACAGAAAAGAGAAATGAAACTGGATGACATTGGGAAACAAGCATTTACCCTGGTCTCTGTGAGATATCTCTCTCTCTCTCTCTCTCTCTCTCTCTCTCCTCACAGCATCTAATCCCATGCACATGCATACATATATCTCTATACGGTAAAGTAAGCAAAGATAATGCTTCCAAAAAAAGCACAATTTCCAAATTAAGAGTAGCAGAATGAAAAACCACAAGAATACCGTCTGTTTTTCAAAAAGTCACTGATCTTCTTGGATGGCACGAAGAACACAAATTCAGCCTTTCAACACACACTGACTCATCTGAGCACAGTAGAAATTTAGCCGCAGTAATACCATGTGTCATTAATGCTGGAATTTACCACTGGCCAGGGCCTGACCTTTACCCTGGAGATATCATTACAATGTGACTACAACATGATTCAGTACATACTCTGAGGTGAGCAGGCAAGGTGAGCAGGCTAAGCTCACACAAACATCCGGGAAAGGCCAGAAACATCCTGTAAACAGCTAATGGGTGCAGAGTGATCATGCCGAATACTGCTGCTGAATGTTCTTGAAATTTTGAAAACAGCCTGGTTTTCCAAAACACTTCACACAATGATCACAACGGTACACCCGAGTAGCACAACACCTCGGATCATTCGCAAAATGGAACACTTTAGTCAAAACTGTACAATTTCTTACAAAAGCCCGATTTTCTTGCCATAATGTGAACACATCCGCCATACGGTCTGATTTTGCTTGAATCAGTTAAACATTCCTGTGCTCCAGCCTAAAATATGTTTAGCATTTACACAAAGTATAAAAATAAATTCAACACTACATGGCAGCAATTGTGCAGACCAATTAAAATATTTATTTATTTTCATGTATTCAAGTCAATCAGTGCTGAACTTTTCAACAAAACATTCATAAGAAAACTTTTTCCAGTTATCATACAGTATTACTGAACGTATCATTGGACTGTAAGCTGACACTAGGAATGTAAAGTATCCAGTTCAGAACTGAAAAAAGAGAAAACTAAATATCATCTCTCTGGCTAGGTGGATCCGATCAGTCCGGCTAGGTGCATCCGATCAGTCCGGCTAGGTGGATCTGATCTCTCTGGCTAGGTGGATCTGATCATTCTAGTTAGGTGGATCTGATCTCTCTGGCTAGGTGGATCTGATCATTCTAGCTAGGTGGATCTGATCTCTCTGGCTAGGTGGATCCGATCATTCCGGCTAGGTGGATCAGATCTCTCTGGCTAGGTGGATCTGATCATTCTAGCTAGGTGGATCTGATCATTCTGGCTAGTTGGATCTGATCATTTCGGCTAGGTGGATCCGATCTCTCTGGCTAGGTGGATCTGATCATTCCAGCTAGGTGGATCTGATCTCTCTGGCTAGGTGGATCTGATCATTCCGGCTAGGTGGATCTGATCATTCCGGCTAGGTAGATCTGATCATTCTGGCTTGGTGGATCTGATCTTTCCGGCTAGGTGGATCTGATCATTCCAGCTAGGTGGATCCGATCTCTCTGGCTAGGTGGATCCGATCATTCCGGCTAGGTGGATCTGATCTTTCCGGCTAGGTGGATCTGATCATTCCGGCTAGGTCGATCAGATTTTTCCATTTAGCTGGATCTGGCCACAGGGCCACATCAACATCACAGGCTATGTTTTCATTTGCAACACAACGTGGAAGAATGTTCTGAAGTGACGAATCCACCCTTGTATTGATGCTACATCAATGTGGTCACAGGCTTCCCCTCTAGCTTGGATGAGCAGCATGTGGACATACAGCCGGTGATCATACACCTTCCACGGCTATGCTGAGAAGAAGACCACCTCAGTGGGGTGTAGGAAGGGGGAGTATGGTGGAAGGTATTAAACGCCAAATGTACTGATGAAGCCAGTTTTGGGCCTCAACAGAATGATGAAAAGATGCATTGTCGTAGATGACAGTGTATCGCATCTGCTCCCTTTGGATTACTGCTATGATAATATTGTGTAATCTGTCCAAAAATGTAAGAATGAGGTCAGTGTTGTAAGGACCCAAGTTGGCATGGCGGTGGAGGACCTCATTCTGTGTAATGGCTGCACAAAGGGTAAAGTGACCCCCACATTGCCCTGGTACACTGTCAATAGCCCTGTGGCCAGTGATGTTTTTTCCCCTTCTTCTCACTGCTCTCAGGTTAAATCCAGCCTCATCAATGTGTATAAACTCATGGCGGACTTCGTCTGCATCCATTTGCAACACGTTCGGAAATACAGCTAAATACCCAGGCGCTGAATTAGCTGCCCCCTGCTATGTCACGGTTAAATGCAGAAAACACATTTCATTGTTGTGCACTGTGTGCTGTGGTGTGTCAACAATGACAATAAATCACTAAATTAAAAAAAAAATCACATTGTGTAGAACAATATGTACTGTACTGTAGGTCTGCAATACAGTAAAAAGACATGTATAGTTACAAAAGGTTTTGTGTGCCATGCACAATACCAGTCAGGGAACAAAACTTACTTCTGCATATTCACCCTGTCTCAATTTCCCTCAAATGGCACTCGATACAGTTGTTTCATCAGGACTTGATGTTTTTAAGAATAAGAGCTATTGTCAGAGAGACTTCTTGGACATTATTGAAAATTGTGTGAACAATGACAATATGGGTTTGAATTTCTCTAAGTGTGCATTATTGGCCAAAGCGAGGTTTATGATCTCCCTCTCTTGCTCCTGTGTGAATATGGGGCCCCGCCCTCCTTGGTGTTCTCGATGTTTACCGTAATTTCCGGACTATAAGCCGCTACTATTTTCACTTGCTTTGCGGCTTATACAACGGTGCGGCTTATCTATCTTTTTTACTGCTAACGGTCGCCAGGGGCGCACTATCTAGGAAGCG
>JAODKF010000103.1:987971-1000046 GCA_026779585.1 Mormyrus proboscirostris
CAGTTTGTTACTTCCTGTCCCCCCCCCGCCCCCCCGCGACCTACAATGTGTTTTCCACGTAACAGTTTCGATTCCAAACAAATTTCATGCTGTGTTTCCAGGACAAAATCCCCAAATGTGACATTTAGACCAAAAAAGAAAGAGAAACCTCAGAGAATCAGTCAGCTGCCCCTGCAGTATCGCTTCTCCTTTCTGGGATCGGGGGGGGGTTCTGCAGCGAAGCAGCTCCTGCAGCACACAGAAGTCGTTGAATGGTGACGATGACCTCATGTGACTCTGACTCCCCCTGCGTGCTGGTGGGGGCCTCCTGCACACCTTTCTTTCTGGGCATTTGCTCGTGTGACTCTGACTCCCCCTGCGTGCTGGTGGGGGCCTCCTGCACACCTTCCTTTCTGGGCATTTTCTCGTGTGACTCTGACTCCTCCTGCACACCTTCCTTTCTGGGCATTTTCTCGTGTGACTCTGACTCCTTCTGCACACCTTCCTTTCTGAGCATTCGCTTGTGTGACTCTGACTCCTCCTGCACACCTTCCTTTCTGGGCATTCGCTCGTGTGACTCTGACTCCTCCTGCACACCTTCCTTTCTGGGCATTCGCTCATGTACTCCGAAAGTCTCACTTTTGCTTCTCTTTCTGTTTTCGCTTCACATTCCTCTCCAACATCTTGCTGAAAGGTTGGGGAACCCCTGGGGTGGGGGGTGAGCAACCAGAAAGCAGAATGTATCTGGCAGGGAGATGGGGGCCGGGGGCTGACATGATGCGTGATAATGGGGGCTACAGATCTCCGCCATCATGCTTTCAAAGAACAACACTCTCCAGTGCTATACACACAGATACTCATACGACTCAGTACTGATACCGTATTACTCAAATGTAAGTAATTCAAATGTAAACGTCGATGCCAATCATTTTATTAATTTAACATGGTACCAGTCCTAGCTAATCACCAGCATGACATACGCTGGGTATTGTTGCCAAACAATAAAAAATAAATGCAAAAGCAGCAAACTTCATTATCCGTGTAATGCCACTTGCAACTCAACTGTCTTGTATGTGTCAGATTTAGCCTAAAATTCAGTCTGTCTGCAGAGAGTAAAGTTACAGTAGCTACAACCAGAGAAGAAGGTGGAAAGGCAGAAGAATTAGAGAGATATAATCAACAGGACAGGGATACCCTGGGCCTCAGAAAACTGCTCCCCAGACCTTGAGGATCCCCCAGATCTGGATCTGGCCCAACATTGTTGTCTGTCTGTCCCCTCCAATGAGCATCTAGATGACCAGGTATAGATATTTAATGCAGGATGTGATGTGTGAGTGTCCCTGCAGATGAGGTGCCTATGCTCCAGATCAGTGACAAGGCGTGTGATTAGCTAGACTCCCACAAGTCACTGCACTGTCCCCCACAGTGATGACACACTGCACACTGTGTCACGATCAGATGCCCATACATGGCTCGCCAACTGACGCGGCCCACTTTCTCTCCGCTCTTTTTGGTGGGCAAATAGACAGTGACCATCTGTCAATGCGGGGGTTTCTAAACATCTCATCTGATCACCGAGCCACCCCACTCCAGCCACAAAGGAAATGGCACATATCTAAAAAAAAAAACACTGTGAGCGTTCAGTGGGAGGGGGAGTTCGGGGGGCAGTAGGAGGTTTGGTCACATACGTGCTCTGCGTCGCCTCTCTCATGGAGCCACTCAGCCGAGAGCCTGTGTGTTTTTATGTACATTTTGCTGTCCGGTTAGTCCACTTGACCTGCCTGACCCTACAGTATATGACAGGGGTTTTGTGGATGCTTTGAGCTTTGGAAATGCCCTCTTTGCTGACATTGTGGCCCTGCGCTAGTTTTGGCAGGCCTCCTCAGGGTGTGCAGTGGTTACGGCAGGGCTCTTCTAGTTGTGAACTGGGTGTAGCAGGCCTCTTCTTGGTGTGCACTGCATGCAGCAGGCCACTTCTGGGTGTGCAATGGGTCTGGCAAGTCTCTTTCGGTTGTGCACTGGGTGTTGTAGGCCTCTTCTGGGTGTGCACTGGGTGTGGCAGGCCTCTTCCAGTTGTACACTGGGTGTGGCAGGCCTCTTCTCATTGTGCACTGGTTATCCTGGGATGAATCTGTCACCCAGAGTATAGGCACAGAGGTGGAACCAGAGTCAGCAGGAATGGTGCTGTGATGGAGCTTTTGGCAAACTTGGTTTTTTAAACCATTACATCTGCAAGTTGTGTCATGGGCCACAGTGTTGCATTGTGGGTCGTAGAAGATGGTTTGCTGACTGAAGTCCCCTGAGACATTCAGGTGTGATGCTCTTGACCTAAAGAAATTTACTGAAATACTTAATGATGTCAGACAGAGAAACTCAAAATTTTATAGGAAAGTCCAGAGAAAATTATAAACACTACAGTATTTCAAAAGAGTCACTGTTAAGATCCTACAAAGATTTTGTAGTATTCTCATTTAAAAAGCATGATAGATATATGATATTGCATTAACTTGTAACACTGACAAGGTTAAACAGTTGGAAAACCGATGGATGGATGGATGGATGGATGGATGGATGGACTGCATAAATATTAGTGATTGTGTACCACTTAAGAAAAGGTTACAGGACATGTTTCTGCTCCATGATTCACAAACAGCTGCCAAGAGAAGAGAAATGAATGCAGCTATGTTAAATGACTGTGTCTATGATCAGAAGGTCACCGCTGCGGATTCCCGGGTCGGCAGACTCATGTCACCGATGGACTCCTGGGCAAGGTGGTTAGCCCCAGGGACAGCCTGATCTGCTCTCCACTGGGCTCCTGATTGCTCTAGGGACAGTCTGACCTGCTCTCAGGGCATCACTTTGGATAAAAGCATCTGCTAAATAAAGAAGTAAAATGATTTTCTATAATGATATGAAATTCACAAAAGTAGTCACAGATACAGCACAGCGTCTGGCTGCTGATTACAGACATTCTGGGGGCGGAGGGTGGGCTGAGGGCAGATATCCCTGGGAGCGGTTGTCCAGAGGGAGCAGCACAGCATAATTGATACCACCTTCAGCTCATATTCACTGAATAGGTACTGAAACAAGACAGAAAGACACAGGCTGTAAGACGGAACGAGAGAGCAAGAAAGTGAAACAGGAAGTGCCATGAAACGAACGAGACAAGTGTGAAGGCGTGGCTGGCTGCTTTAAAAAAGCCCAGCGGGGTCAACGCCGGCAGACACACTCGCACATGTGCTAACACTCCACTCCGCCTTGCTCTACGCCGTGCACACTACAGCGTGCTCTATGCCGAACTCTACAGCACTGTCTACACCAGTGTTTCCAAAGACAACACTGTGCCCGGCTGCAGCGCTGCAGACATGAGCTCTTCTCACGCCTGCTGATCATCTCCTCTTTCTGGGGATTCTTCTTTATTTGTATTTGTTATTTTTACAAACTGCACTGCACCGGCCACCCCTGCTCTGCCTGTCGGCCCCATGGAGGGAGCCTCCGTATCTCCCCAGGTGTTTGTGGTGGACAGTGAGGCCGGCCCCCCGCTGCGCCATGCCGTCTCTCCCTACCAGTTGAGTAAGATGGCCTGGAGACTCCTCTTTCTGCTGCTCTTCCTGGCTCTACTCGGTGTGGCTGTGGAGGCCTGTTTCATCTACTACCTCTACAAGCGCTCCCCGGTACCGCTGCAGGTGAGCCCAGCCGACTCTCAGGGTGCTCATGCTCCCTGCTTTGCACCTGCGCTCAGGGGCAGTGTGAGCGAGCAACAGGTAGTGGAGTAAGCAGGTGGAGGTGCAAGCGGGTGACGGTGTGAGCGCGTGCCGGTGCCAGTGTGCAGCAGGCGGGGGTGTGATTGTGCAGCTGGCGGGGGTGTGAGCGTGAAGCAGGCAGCGGTGTGATTGTGCGGCTGGCGACAGTGCTCTCGGGCACACAGTGCACTCGCCAACCGCTTATTCCATTGGAAATTTCACAACCCATTCTGCTCATGAATGGCCTGGAGTTTGAGTATCGGGCAGAGGATCAGTATGACTTATTACTAAGGTATTACATCTGCTGGATGCCATCTGCAGAAGTGTCACTGAGGTCAAAGTCGCACTGAGCATGTGCAGAACTGAAAGTAAGAGTACTATTAATGATGTCCGCAATATTTGCTGACTTTGTATGCACAGCATGGAGGTTGTGCAGGGCTGCCTGGCCCTAAGCGTGAAGGTGAGCCTTGGTCAGTACCGACGTGCAGGGAGGCGGCTTCTTCGCGGAACAGATAAGATCAGCCTGTTTGTCTGTTTTGTCGTCAGTTCCCCCCCCCATCCCCATCACTAGGGCACCCACAGGGGCAGGACTTGCCCGGCACACTTGTGAAACAGCTTCCTTAATCAAGGTGGGGATTTGACAGCGCCCACCGCACACAAGCACACCGCTGTTTTCTGTCGTGTTTTCACACTAAACCCGGGAGTCAGGAGGGCTGTGATATATGTGTCATGTGTGGTTAAGGCAGGGGCTCCGGACACCTGGTTATCGCTTGTGGCAGGGCAGTGGCTGAGGCACCTGCGGTGGGGTGCACACGCGAGGCACTCGAGTGTGCACAATGTGACTGGATTGTCATCATGACATCAGGTCAAAGGTCAGAGAGGTAGTAAACCACAAGCGTGTAGCCTGGCCAGCTAACACTGCACTTTTGCTTTTGGTCACATGCGTTTATTAGTAAAGCTGACTGTATTTCCAGAGAACGTGCTCTTCAACAGGAAAATATTCCCCTTGAAGAAAGGTAAAGACACAGACGACCTGTGCTCTGACCTGAAGTCTGATGCCTTGTCCACACGTACACGGGTATTTTTTAAAACGTACCTTTTTCTGTACGTCTTGGGCTTTTGTCCAACATACGTAAACCACGTCTTTGGTCATTGAAAACAGAGCTTTTGCAAAACTCCATCCAGGGTGCAGATTTTAAAAAACTCAGGGTCGACATGTAGTCAGGAGGGTCGAGTTTTTGGCTCGAAATGTCACATTGTGTGCCGTTGTCCACTTTATTTAACATCAGAGCATGCGCTGCTTGCTGTATACATTTACAGCATACATTACAGAATACATTTACAGCATACATTACAGTATACATTAGGCGAGTTTGAGCAATGGCGGACTTTGAAAATATGCCGAAATAGTGCTTGTGCTAACCTTGCTGACAGGACTTCTTACATGTGTACGGATAAATGTTGAGTCACATGTGTGCCATGGTTTTCAGCTTAAGAGGACTGGCAATTAGGCTTCTGATTGGCTAACATGGCAGTACGGTTAGAGTTATAATGTCGCCTGTTGGTTTGGCTCCTGACAGTGCATTTTAGCGGTTTCAGAAGACGGAGGAGGAAAAACGCCGCTTTAAAAAATACCCCATGGACAAGGCATGAGAAAGGCAGAGACAGACGACAGACCACCATAATTCTTAAACTCTGGACTGTGTTGGCTGCTACAAATGAAAATCTGAGTAAAATATGATGCAAGTATGAGCACAAGCTCTGTGAGGCCATCCACAAATGACAGGAAGTGAGAGGTTTTCTGAATGATGGAATTCAGGCCATAGCTGGGTTTCTTCCTGGTAACTCAGATGTCCCCTAATCCTCTTTCCAATTGCCAGCTTCCATGACCAGTGATTAAATATCTCATATAGATGACACTTAATTAAACACTGAAGTAAAACAGAAAAGCAGTGTTCTGTACATGCAGTTGGGTCAAACTTGTCCCTTTAAATGTTAAAATGGGAGTTACTCAGCAATTCAGACATATTACAAGGTGTAGTAATTTCCTGTCACTTTACTTTTTGCTATAAATCTATAGAATGTTAATTGTAAAATTTTGTCTAGCTAGCTTCTGTGTGTATTTGTGTGTGTGTGTGTGGGGGGGGGGGGTGTAGATCACATCGTGATCAAAAGCTTTTTGACTTGTGATTTTTCTTCAATCCCCGCAAGGGAAACTCAATTTTATAAAAATTTGTGACTGCAATCAAAAAAGAAAAATTGCCAAAAATCTCGTATTTCATTTGGGTATTTGTGATTAAGGTTTCGGCTGAATACGAGTTAAGGTTGTCATTGTTGGGATTAAGGTTTTCCCATGGAAATTAATAGACAGGCCCCAGAAAGATATCCGAGTCCAATCGTGACAGACAGAGAGACACTGACACGTTGTTTTTTTTTCAGGAAGACCGTGGCTCCCACTCTGGTCTGAAGGGCCCTTCAGATCTAGGTAAGTCTTCAGGTCTTTGAACAATACAGTCATGAACCATTGGTGACACAGCAGAGAGCAGAACCTAAAAGGCTGCGTGCACAGCGTTCCCTCAAATGTCTTAACTATATGTCTTAACCAGCATTTGGGCTGGCACCTAGGGAGTAATCCACAGAACACTTGTGTACATGCAGTTGGGTCAAACTTGTCCCTTTAAATGTTAAAATGGGAGTTACTCAGCAATTCAGACATATTACAAGGTGTAGTAATTTCCTGTCACTTTACTTTTTGCTATAAATCTATAGCGTTCCCTCAAATGTCTTAACTATATGTCTTAACCAGCATTTGGACTGGCACCTAGTGAGTAATCCACAGAACACATTTTAGGAATAAACAATTACTGTCTGCATGGCCACTGCCTCCTCCTCCTTCCCTGTTAGCTCTCTAGATAGTTTCCTATATAGAAATAGTGCTCACTGTGAATAAGGGTGGAGATCTGCTGATTTTGGGGATATTTGTTTATTGAAGTTATCTTGCATTTATAGTCTGCTGGTAAGTTTTTGATGGGCTCTAAGACAAGCTGGCACTCTTAAAATTGTGTTTCTTTTCATGGTTCTCCACACACAACAGAGAACGAAGCTATAGTTTCTGGCAAAAACGAAATGCCAGCATCTGTAAAACCATCCAAACCCTCGGCTCACCTTACAGGTAAGACCACTTACCCATGTGCCCTGAGCTGAAAGAGTAGCTAATCTTTGTGGGGAATCCCAGAATAGTGGGCAGCCTGAAGGCTCGGAGTGGACGTTCCCTGCTGACAGGAAATACTCCTTGACTGAGTCACAGGCAGGATGCTCATTTACTGTAAGGAGAGGGCGAGATAATGTCTGTTTGAGTCAGAGCTTTACCGTTTGTCCTTTTTATAATTTGCCATAAAAATGTTGAGATTTACGACAAATATCCGTGCCTAGAAGATTTCTTTGTTCTATTTTTCATATTTTAAAAAATGTAAATGTGCTTGATTTCACTCTATTTTGCAACACATATATGTACATAGGTACAGTCAGCCCTCGTGCATTCACGCTTCATGATTTGCGAATTCACAGATCCACGAAAATTTCATTGGAACCAAACTTATTTACATCCGCGATTTTTTCGCACATCTGTGAAATTCTCGAAAATGATGCATTTCTTAAAAGGTGCTAATGTTTACATACATAGCAAATGCGTCCCAGGTTTCCCTCTCAAGACGCATTTGCATAAACACTGAAAGTACATGTTTCCTTTACATATTTTATTGAATTGTTCCTTGGTTACGTATATCACTTCTGTCAATAAGTTTACAGTCCCGTTCGTTTACTCATTTTACCTTACTGTGAATGCAAAAGAAAACGGTAGCCAATGCTATGTTCTATGAATTAGTAGGGGTAACATTAGAATACTGTACTGTAAATGTGTTAGTGTGACAAATATCCGTTAGGTGATACTCTACTCTATTTCTACGTCAAACATTCATTTTTTTAAAGGTAATGTATTAAGCTAACTTTTAAATGGCATATTTATGATTTAAACTATGGAAATAAGCGCATATTACTTCATTCTTGTGAATGTCCGACATCTGACTTTACATTAAAGAAAGAATTTTCACAGCACAATTGACATAATTTAATAACTATTTTTTCTGATATTAAACAACTATTAAGGAACTGGCAGCTGTAATTGATTGATTGATTGATTGATTGATTGATGTCAGTCTGTTTAGTTTAAAGAATAAAGCTGAGTCTAATTAAAACAAAATCTTCAGTGTATTATATCAAGCCAACAAACTGCCTGGAGTTTCTGCATTGCAAAGGCACCCAAGAAGCATGAGGTACTTGACAGATCTGGCCGTTTGCTTTCACCGAAGGTGCTTAGTACAATGTTGTTGTGTCGACATGGCATTGAATGAACTGATATACTGAGAGAGATAAGGCATTTTTGGAAAATGAGTAAAAATAGATACTGGGCCCTTCAGCTAAACCACTTCCTCTCCTTCCACGGTACCCTGGTATTCAGCCTTGGGGGTAGAAAGTACAGCCTACAGAGTCGCAATAGTCCAGAAATGCTGAGTCTCTGCAGTTTTTAAACTAGCATCTTTGAACAAATTTCAATGTGGTTTCATCCCAGAAGACTGAAGTGGTGTTGGGTGATCTTCGTCAGAAAAGAGCTTCGCTCGAAAGCCATGTATGAACCCTGACACTTACAGGTTCAGTTCAGCTTCTTTCCTGTTTTGCTGCCTTAATTGATACTTTAATCCAGAGCAGTAGATGTTTGGGCTCCAGTAATTCACTATGGAAGCCATTCCACATTTACCCAGACAGCCAATCACAGTGGATTCCAGAGCAGTGTTCCTCTAGAAACCCAGCAGATGAATCAAACCATCAATCAATCAATCAATCATTCTAGTAAGTATAAGCCCTAAAAGGTTTTCAACTGGACCTAAAGGCATTTACCGAGGGTGCTGACTAAGCGGTAATGGCAGGCTGTTCCATAGTCTGGATCGAGAAATAGCTTGACTGCCCTTGATCAGTTACGCTAAAACGGTTCCCTTCTCGTTGTCATCCCCTGCAGGGAGAATCACGAACGGGCTCCTCACCTGGGGCGATTTTGGGGACGCCTTCCTCCATGAAATGAAAATCCAGGACAACCAGCTGTACATACCCAGAGAAGGATTCTACTACATCTATTCCAGCATCATGTTCATAGAGCCACACTTTGGTCAGTTCAAGCACAGTGTGCTGAGGCACACGCCGCGATATGGCAAGGAAATGGAGCTCATGAAGGCCATATCTTACAGCAGCGAAAAGCAGAAGACGAGCAACGTGCGAAGCAGCTACCTGGGTGGGACCTTCCGCCTCCATGCCGGTGAAAGCTTGTCCATCAAGCTGGAGAACAATACGCTTGTGCGACACCAGCAAGTCACTGACAACTTCTTTGGTGCCTTCATGATTTAAAGAGGCAGCAGATGGGTTAATGCCAGAGCCTTGGCTTCTCTGCTTATGCGACAGGTTCCTGCAGGTCTACCCTGCGGTGGATAAGGCCTGCCACGTCAGGGTGGGTGGTTTGTGTTCACAAAATATGGAGTGCCCAGATAACCCCACATGCAAGAAATCCAGTCACCAAATGGTCGTAGAGATTACGTAGCCTCTCGGCTATGCTGTCTTAAGCAATGCTTAAGTCAGATGCAGCTCAGCTTGCCTGACATTCAGGTGCGAAAACACGGCTTGCACAACATCACTCTTTATTATTTATATGGGTGCACAGTATATAAACTAACACAGCCATGCATTTAAGCTTATGATCCATGCTCTGAAGCTGCCAATCACAGCTGCATTCTCACACATGTATTTATAGGCCACTCGGCAGACCTCTGGGGGAGCCATCAAGTGATGGGATTCATTCTGCTCGCTACTGCTTGCTCATTGTAACAGATTATGTACTCCTTTTCAATCCCATTATTTTATCTGTATTTTTTGGCATTTAATAACGCACTAAAATTCAGCCACGTGGAATCAATATGTTCATGTGCTTGCTGTTTTGCATCTTTCTGTGTGTTGTTTTATACTGTAGCTGAGACTTGTCTGACGTCCACTTGAAAGACATATAATTGCATGATGCCGTGATCCGAGAGGACTAAGGACACCAAGAATTTAGGCATATTTTCAAATCGGCCCCCTTACACAGGTACACAGAAGCCCTGACTCATAACAGTGGCCTCCTTTCATTTAACAAATTCCTGATGATCACCTGCATCACTGCTGAACCGGCTACAGAGCTGTCACTGGCTAACTGGCTACAGAGCTGTCACTGGCTAACCGGCTACAGAGCTGTCACTGGTTAACCGCCTAGAGAGCTGTCACTGGCTAACCAGCTACTGAGGTGCCACTGGTTAACTGGCTACAGAGCTGTCACTGGCTAACCGTTTACAAAGCTGTCACTGGCTAACTGGCTACAGAGCTGTCACTGGCTACCCGGCTACAGAGCTGTCACTGGCTAACTGGCTACAGAGCTGTCACTGGCTAACCGGCTACTGAGGTGCGACTGGTTAATCTGCTACCTGGAGCCCGGGAAGGACTAACAGCTTTAAACTGTGTGCCATGTGAAAGAAGCTCCTCAGTTTGGTTTAACTGACCTCAGTGGCTACGGATTAAGGCAGGAGGCTGACAGATTGTTTTAGGTTCCTGTGCACTGTACACTGATATGTTTTCCCCCCAGATTTTATGTATTCAATGCTTATACTTATTTATTCATTTCACCAGTGAAGAAATCCCTATGCCTTGGTAAAAAAAACCTGCTGTAAATTTAATCATCATAAACGGAAAGAAATAAAAGAAATGAATTAAATAAATAGTGAAATACACCATGGACGCTTTGCTGTTTTGGAAATGTTTGTTCTCATTGGCGGGATGTGCTGCAGTGTGTTCACCACAATGCCAGATGCTGGTCTGATCACAGTTCTCATGCGCCGCGGAACAGGCGGTGAAGGTGCAGGTAGGATGGAGGGCTGAGTGTGCAAAAGGCTGCAGCATGACCCATTTTCGCACTTTGCAGTGGTTGCTATGTGCGGAGGACCTGCTATGTCACCTGAAGCAAGGTTATGCCACGAGCAGGATAGTGCCCATCGTACTGTGTGTCCATGTGTGTCTGCGTGTCGCTGGGTGTCCATGTGTGTCTGCGTGTCGCTGGGTGTCCATGTGTGTCTGTGTGTGTGTCTTGTTTTTTGTTTTTTTCTGACCATTTTTCAGGTCCCCACAATGATCTGTGAATGCAATCAAAGTAAAAATACCAAAACTATTGTATTTTGCTTAGTTGCTTATGGTTAACGTTAGGGCTTGGTAGAAGTTAAGGTGATTGTTGGGATTAGAGTTTTGCCCATATAAATGAATGGAGAGTCCCCACAAACATATAATCACAAACCTGTGTGCGTGTCTCTGTGTCTGTGTGTCTTTTCGACTGTGTGTGGGTGTGTTTGTTTGTGTTTGGCTTTATCTTCCCCTGCTATTTACAGAAAATGCCACTGCTGCTTTCGTAATCACTAGCCGCTCTCACTGCGCTGCAGGGACTTTTGCCGGCAGCAGCAACCGAGAGAGTGGTCAAGGACCCGCCCACAGCCACAAATTTCCACGCTGATGCCGGGACAGGCCGATCTGCCGCTGTGCTCTATGCACAGGTGACCTCAGAGAAACTCCACCCTGCGTTCACTGGAAGAGGTCGTGCAACTGGTCTTGTTTTGTGCGTTGCATTTTTATAAGTATTGTATGTGCTTTATTTTTTAGATTTATTAAATATCTCCAGAAGATTGAAGTTTTTCTTTGCCTTTACTGTAGCTTTGTATTTTAGTTGTTTGGAAAATGATTTTATCTTTATGTATATTTACAGTGATGTTGTTGTTATGCGTTGTCCCTTGCAAATAAACCATTAATTAAACAAAGAAACAAATCAAGCAGTAGCAGAGCTCAGCTAGCTATCTTGAGATTAGATGGATAGACAGACAGAAAGAAAAAAATGATTATTTATTATTTCTGTGACTCTTCTGTCACGTTTCTTTGTTGTTGTTGAGATGAAATGAAATGAAAATGGAAGCAGTGACAGAGGAAGTCTGTGATTGAGGGTCTTCTGTCACCTCTGGCCACAGTGCTGCTGGTGACATGTGACATGATTAGGTGTCTCTGCATGCAAGACCTCGTGCGTGCCCCCGTCTCACCGTGCCCTGAGCCTCTTCAGGTGTCTGCGTGCAAGACCTCGTGTATGCCCCCGTCTCACCGTGCCCTGAGCCCAGAAAAGAGTCTTGTCTGATTTGTTGGAGCTGTGTGAAGTTTTTTTTCCTGTGGCCATCGTGTTGATCCTTGCCAC
>JAODKF010000103.1:1000146-1011809 GCA_026779585.1 Mormyrus proboscirostris
CACCGTGCCCTGAGCCTCTTCAGGTGTCAGCGTGCAAGACCTCATGCGTGCCCCCATCTCACTGTGCCCTGAGCCTCTTCAGGTGTCTCTACGTGCAAGACCTCGTCCGTGCCCCCGTCTCACCGTGCCCTGAGCCTCTTCAGGTGTCTCTGCATGCAAGACCTCGTCCGTGCCCCCGTCTCACCGTGCCCTGACCCTGTTCAGGTGTCTCTGCGAGCAAGACCTCGTGCGTGCCCCCGTCTCACCGTGCCCTGAGCCTCTTCAGGTGTCTCTGCGAGCAAGACCTCGTGCGTACCCCCGTCTCACCGTGCCCTGAGCCTCTTCAGGTGTCTCTGCGAGCAAGACCTCGTGTGTGCCCCCGTCTCACCTTGCCCTGAGCTTCTTCAGGTGTCTCTGCGAGCAAGACCTCGTGTGTGCCCCCGTCTCACTGTGCCCTGAGCCTCAGGTGTCTCCACATGTGAAACCTCATGTGTGTCTGCTTCTCAACATGCGCTGCTTAGGTATTAACGCAAGGCATGCACTTTGATTCTTGCATGCATTCAACATTATCGTACCCCAAACCCATCAATCTGTTTCCTGTCATAAACTTTCACACCTCTGCCTCCTGTATCTTTCACTTTGCGCATGCTTTTTCATTTTCCTTTGTTCTGCATTCTGCTTACTTGCAATTTCCACCCACACAACAAGTGAGCCTGGAGCCTCATGCTCTGGAGAGGAAGTTGTGTGTGTGTGTGGGGGGGTGGGTTGTGCATGAAATCTCTCTCCTGCTGACTCACAGTGGCTTAGCTGGTCTGTGTGTTTCTGTGTAGTCGTGGTTATATTCTAAAAATCTGTGAATGTAATCAAAAAAACTAAAAATGCCAAAAGTCTATTTGCTTGGTTATTTATACTATGACTTGGTTGTCATAGTAGGACTTAGGGTTTTTGCCACAGATATGAATGAAGACCTCCCATAAAGATACAGATACCTAATCTGTAGTGTGTCGGTCTGTCTGTCTATCTGTCTGTTTACGCGTGTGCGTCTGTCTGTGTGTCTGCATGTGGGTCTGTGCATGTACTTTGTTAAACAGGCAGCAAACTTCAGCCTGTGAACCTGTGTCTTGTCCTCTCGGCTGCTGTCCACTTAACGGCTGGAGTTCAGGCAGCATGTTCTTTCAAAGAAGTCTCTTTCTGTACTATGGATTCCTTAGCCTAGAAAATTCAGCTCTATGAACAATTGAAGCAGTTCATTTTACTTTAATCGGCTTTAGGATCTCCTCTCGCAGCTGCTCCGCTCCCGTTCAGTCCGTCTTGGCCTTGCTGAGCAGGAGCCGCCTTCGGGATCTCCTCTCACGGCTGCTGCACACCCATTGAGTGCGTCTTGGCCCTGGTGAGCAGGAGCCGCCTTCGGGATCTCCTCTCACGGCTGCTGCACACCCATTGAGTGCGTCTTGGCCCTGGTGAGCAGGAGCCGCCTTCGGGATCTCCTCTCACGGCTGCTGCACACCCATTGAGTGCGTCTTGGCCCTGGTGAGTAGGAGCCGCCTTCGGGATCTCCTCTCGTGGCTGTTCTGCTCCCGTTCGGTCACATGATACAGCATTTAGCCTCCTGCAAGCCATACAACCCCCCAATGGGATCTCATGCATGGTTTCCCTGCAGCATGTCGTAGGCTGACAAAATGGGGGCAGGGTTTCCACACCATATACCTGCTCTGTGGCTTTGCTTGTTCAGGCTGTTAGTCCTACTTATTCATCTCAGACCCAACCTCTCTGGTTTCAGAGCCCATTTTCTGAGAAGCAGAGGACTTTGTGCCGGAATCCCCTTTATATCCGTGGCTGTGCCAAGACCAGCGCAGTGACACAGCTGTGACAAAATGCTAGTGGTCATCTGGCGAGATCTCATCACCACATAATTGTGAAGATAAATAACATAATTTTTAACACGCAACACTGTACTTTATCATGCATTTACTGACTCATGCGTATCAACTATATGCAGTTAATGGATTTTTCAATGTACAATTTTATATCTTACAGATTTTAACCACTTAAAACTGCTGGAAGGGTATAAAGAAATGCAGGTTTAATAGCCAGTTGCTGAAAACCTGGAAGCTATTTTCAGATAGCTTTTGGATAAAGCTAGAGTGAAACCCGCACGTCAATGCAGTATATTACAATAAAAATGGTGCCTAACTAATGCCACCTGTGGCTTAAATCAGTACTAAGATTAAATGCACATGACACTTACACAGTACACAGTCAGTGGGAAAGTGAGAAGATTGCATATTGCCCTCTGGTGGTTACTTGGTGCATTTGTATAAAACTGAGATCATGACTGATTCTCTGAAAGTCAAAAAAAATCCTATGAATGATGAAAGCCACCCTCATCACCCCCCCGTTTTTAATGTAATGTTTGCCTTTTAACCCAGACAGCCGACCTCAGCGGCTCGACCGTAGCCCCTTGAGCCGACACGTCTGGCGCGAGGAAGCTTGCTAAGCGTCAGCAGCTGCAGGGAGGGAGACGCCGCCTGCCGGTATGGAGTCCTCCCTTACTGCCCCAGCATGCTGGATCTCTTCATCCCGCCTGCCCTCACCTGCCAGCCCCCGACTTACTCACCGGGGGCTTTCGGCAGGGATAATGTAAAGCGCTTTGTGACAATGTAATGTTGTGAAAATTAACTGTAAGATTTGTGCTCTGTCGACTGGAAAAAAATTGCCAGGATTTTGCGGTTTAGTGACCAAAGTTTGATATTGTACCTGTCCACTCAGCGGATAGCCCTTGCTGTATTTGGCCAGTGACTGACCCTACCGGTATATTTCACAAATGGCGAGTTAGGCAGCTGTGATTGGGGAAGACTGACTGGCCCTCACAAGAATGACCCAAAGGTCAGTCGACACCTGTCTGCACCTCATACTCCATGATTTCCGTGTGGATCCTCCCACATTTTTAATGACACTGTTTTCCAGCGTGAAGTCAAGCAGATCTGCAAGGCTGATTGGCTGCTGTGTGGCACATGTGACCCCCTGGGGGCCAAGGCTGATTGGCTGCTGTGTGGCACATGTGACCCCCTGGGGGCCAAGGTTGATTGGCTGCTGTGTGGCACATGTGACCCCCTGGGGGCCAAGGCTGATTGGCTGCTGTGTGGCACATGTGACCCCCTGGGGGCCAAGGTTGATTGGCTGCTGTGTGGCACATGTGACCCCCTGGGGGCCCAGCTGCTGCCGAGTTTGGGGGCTGGAATAAGTGATGATGTTAGGGTGCTACAAGTGTATTTGTGTCCAGTTCTATTTGTGTTTGTTTGACTGATTTGTGGGTGCAGACACAGTTCATTTGTGTGTGTGTGTGTGTGTGTGTGTGCACGTGTGCGCCTGTGTGTGGTTAAATATATATTAGATTCTATGGATATTTGTTCCCCACAATGTGATAAAAACCTGATATATTTTACTGACACTGTGGAGGCCATTTTTTCAGTCCCCACAAGTGAAAGCTTGTTTTTTATAAAAATCTATGACAGCAGTCAAAAAACTAAAAAACACAAAGGTATGCTTGTTTGGTTGCATATAAGTAGGGGTTAAAGTCTGCATTGTTGGTACAGTAGTAGTGTTTTGCCCATAGAAATGAATGGATGGTCCCCACAAAAATATGAATACAAACCTGTGAGCGTGTGTCTATGTGTGTGCTTGTGTGTGTGTGTGTGTTTATGCATTTGTGTTTCTGTGTTTATGTGTGTGTGTGTGTGTGCGAGTGTGTGTGAAGGGCACTGAATAAGTTAAACCGGCATTCGTGCTTTGAAGTTGTCTCTAAAGCTCCATTCTGCTGGTGGAAAGACACAGTTTGCCCCGGATATGAGGGCGATTGACAAACAATTGCAAATTATCACACAGCGCCACATCACACGAGCTGGCCACATACAGGCCCAGTGTTCACCCGCACATGGAAAGTTCCGCGATTCCCGCGGGGAGGCCGGCTTTCAGCACGTCTCATTCCGGAACCAAGTTTCATTTAAGCCTTTTGGGACGAGGCCCATTTGCATGTTCCGGCCCGCATGAGGGAAAGTTTGTGAGACGTGGCAGCATTGCATGTCGGACAGGAAACCAAGAGGAGCGGAAACAAGACAGCGAGGCTCGGGCCCACTGACAGGGAAAAGCTGTTTGACGTAGCCTCGTTTCGGACGGCGCCTCTCCTGGGGGCGAGGAAAGAAACCCAGAGCGAGCCAGCGAGTGAGGGGGTGGCAGGGTGTGAAAGCAGACACACACACAGACAGACACTGGAGCATCACAGTGCGGGAGCAGACACACACACACACAGACACTGGAGCATCATGGTGTGAGAGCAGACACCCACACAGACACACAGGACCATCACAGTGCGGGAGCAGACACACATACACACACACACACACAGACACTGGAGAATCACGGTCTGAGAGCAGACACACACGCAGACACAGACACTGGAGCATCATGGTGTGATAGCAAACACCCACACAGACACACAGGACCATCACAGTGCGGGAGCAGACAGACACACACACAAACACACACAGACACTGGAGCATCACAGTGTGAAAGCAGACACACACACACAGGAGCATCACAGTGCAAGAGCAGACACACACACACACACAGACACACACAGTCAGACGCAGACACTGTAGCATCACAGTGTGAGAGCAGACACACACACAGACACACAGGGGCATCACAGTGCGAGAGCAGACACACACACACACTAGTCCACAGACTCGCTCAAACTCATTCAGCACTCTGGACGCTACCCTCATGACTAGAGTGTTCTCAGTCATTGACAGGATCTTTCAGCACAGCCCTGCACTGCTGCAGTTATCCTACCCACCACTGATGCAGTTATCCTATCCAATGCTGCTGCATTTATCCTATCCACTGTTGCTGCAGTTATCCTAACCACTGCTGTTGGTTATCCTATCCACCACTGATGCAGCTATCCTATCCACCGCTGCCATCCCATCCAATGCTGCTGCAGTTATCCTACCCACTGCTGTTGCTGTTATCCTATCCACCGCTGATGCAGCTATCCTAACCACTGCTGTTGGTTATTCTATCCAGTGTTGCTGCAGTTATCCTATCCACCGCTGCTGCAGTTATCCTACCCACTGCTGTTGCTGTTATCCTATCCACTGCTGCTGCAGTTGTCCTAGCAATTGCTGTTACCTTTTCACTACTGATACTACCTATTTGAGTCATAATTTTAGCTATTTTAATTCACTCATTAAACTTAGTATTATATGTGCATTTTATGGATGTTTTCCCAGCCACTGCGCCTTTATAGTAATTATCATTGCTGTACAGAGTGTTCTCATCCAGATTCATTTCTGCATCAGAAATTCTCAGCAAATTTCACTGCATGGGTTTACAATGTCAATAAAAAGCTTGAGTCTTTTGTTTTATGATATTTGTGTCCAGGGGCCACCATGGCTGGCAGTCAGCCTCCCTCAGAGGGAACAGGTCTCTCCATCAGCATCTGGACTGTGGACACTGCAGCATTCTGCTTCCTGCCGGTAGAGTAGTTGACACATTGTTGCAATTTAACAATGATAATGGTAATAAAGTGTGCATGCATATAAAAGCCAGTATGGATTCATTTCATAAGGTGATCATGATAATTTAATTGTAAAGTTAATCATTAAAGTGTATTATATGTTATAGATGGGCATGGAGAAGGATGGACGATCCAAGTTGCGGCTCACAAAAAGGGGCTTTAAATAATACTCAATAATAAGAACACAAGAAATAAAAAGGACAGAGAGGGACTGATCCTGACAGTTGTTATTCGGGGCTGGGTTACGCTCTGGGAAAGGTTGTGTGATGCTGGCATCAGTAGCAACATGCCTGTGCCAAATGTTTGGCTTTACTGTGAGTGTCTGCAAATACGGCAAATCGCATCTGACAGTGGAGTCAGTAACTGTGTCTGTGAGATTTACAGGGTTCCAGGAATCATTCCCATCAGATAAGAACATGTCGACTAGAAAGATTTTTTGTGAAAGTACCATAATGGTTTCATGAATAAATAATACATAATCAGTTAACACACGTGTAAATACTAAATCTGCATATTCAAACACTTTATGTGCTACATCAGGGCCTGTCAGACATATAGGCAATGTTGGTATTTACAGTTGAATGGCTTTGCATCCAACGCGGCTCCCTACAGCACATCATCTGTCAAGGAACCCTTAAGTCTTTAAGAAACACCTCAAGACACATGAGTTACTGGAATATATTTATTAGCCTGGTACCACTCCATGTTCCCAGAATGTTCTTATTAGGTTCTTAGTTAATTTAAATGATGTGTGGCTCATGCTTCAATACTGCTTACCGCAAGCTCAGTCTAGCTGATTTAATTAAAATTAATCGACTTCTTTGCAAAAGAAGCTTCCTTTGGGCAAAAGTGTCTGCTAAGTTAAATAATTACAGATTATATAAGGCTAGAGGCAGGATGTGTCCAACCCAAAGCAAGACAGAATCTGATTCTTTATGGATAGGTTATCTTATACACACGAGTCCTGCAATTTGCAGTTATGCATTGAAGAAGTCTGACATCACTCTCTGTAGACAGGATGTGACTTATGACATCATCACATCAGACACACTTTTTGCATTGTAAGTTATTTAGCAGATGCTGCAGTGCAAAAGCAGCATATTTCAGAGAGCAGGGTCAGCCAGTCCCTGATGTAACTGGGGCCTCGGCACTGTGATGCTCCTGTGTGTCATCGCTTTGCTGATTTAGGGACTTGAACCAGTACCCTGCCGATCATGGACACAGCATCCTAAGCCAGAGAGCCATGCAGCACCCCCCCTTCAAAACCGGGCTAAATACTATCTCAGAAAATATGTGACAATGATTTGGAAGTAAACAATCTCAGAACTACTGGCTTACGTATCTGTTAACAAGAACATGAACAGCTGACGACCACATCCCGACCACATCCATTACAGCTTCACAGAAGCACTGATTTAACAATATTCATAATTTATTGTTAAACATATTCAATAGAAAAATAAACTTTTGAGGAAATACATTCAGAAACATAGCTTGAGACAAAGGCTATTCCTATGTAGTGGATGTCTGAGAGGCATTTCAGACAAAACTTCTGGAGATCATTGGGGAAAAGACACCGAAAGAGCTGCCACCCCAGCGTCCCTATGTTTTGCTAGCTAAAGGAGGCCTGAGCCCCTCTGGAGCGGAGGCAGTTTCCCACATGGCAAGGCTCAGCGGCCCTAAGGCTCGGAGGCGCTAAGGCTCGAGGCGCTAAGGCTCGGCGGCACTAAGGCTCGGCTGCCCTAAGGCTTGGAGGCGCTAAGGCTCGGCGGCGCTAAGGCTTGGAGGCGCTAAGGCTCAGCGACCCTAAGGCTCGGAGGCGCTAAGGCTCGGTAACTCCGTCCTGTGTGGTCCTACAAAGCGCCTTATGGATATTATTCCACAGCAATGGGCCTCGCATCATACACAGTAAAAAAAGAGGTTAGTTCTTTGAGAAATGTCTTTGGTGGGAGACCTCGCACCAGTCTCGCACCAGGCAGGTATCTTTCGAATTAAAAATATGTCAAGGTAACCTCACCTACAAGCTTTAAAATCTTTTTAGTGATGTTTGACATTTTGCTTAAAATAATTTGTGAAAGACCTTACAAAGAAATGCAACACTAAAAAAGAATGCATTGCAACATACTTGGAATATAGAAATTCTGAGCTTTCTATAAGGATTCAATCCTAAGTCAAACGAAATAAATAAATAAATAAAAGCAGGCATTGGCAACAAGAAAAGATTCTGTTACAATCTATATTCCAGTTTGTAAACCTTGGTTTATCACTAATGTTTCAATAAATGAATAAAGTTTGAGAACTAAGGGTTTGCTAGGGCTTGGGTTCAAGTAAGCAGGCCTTAGGGATTAGCTGGAGTTTAGTTAGCTAGGAGTTTTAACAGGGTTTTAATAGGTTAAGCCCTGGCGAAGTCGCACAGTAATGTGTCTGTTAATAGGCTTCTGTGAGATAGGTTCCCATAAATGTTGCAAATTCAGTGGTGTTGATCAGAGCAGGAGGAGAACAAGTGACTTTCAATTCATCCCCCACACCCAGAGGCACGTGTCGTCCATGGAACCCAGAGGTTATTTCATTCGATTTTTTAGTAAGGGTGAGGCTTATGAGAAGCCTCTGGCTATTGGAATTCTTAACGTGCACAGTGTAGGTTAAGTTTGCAGCATCAGACTGCAGGGTGACTTGGATGTACAGGAAGTAGCGCCCGTCCTTGGCAATGACTGGCTTAATGCCATCCTCCGACATCCAATGGAGCTCATCCATGGTCTGCATGGAGCCTACAGAAAGAGAAGTTCATTGCTGATCCAAGCATTTACACTCCAGGAGGGCAGTCCTGGACAATATAAGCAATAAATTCTTCTTGTGTAGAAGCCCATCGGTGGGCTTTTAAATAGAACAAACATTAGGAGATGCCTTCATATTGGAAGGAAACAGGCAAAGACTGGGTCTATTGCTCGTTAAGATAGAGACTCTAACGGTTGGTGAGATGTGACAGGCCCAGTGTATTTATTTAATTTGTGAGTGCATCCTACCATTCTTCAGAAAATTCACAAGGAACTGGCGAGTTGTGTTCGCTGACTCGCAGGGACAGGGAGTCTTGGGAGCATCCTGCAGTGAAACAGTTGAACGGCAGCACAACAGTTATTTCTAAATGCCTCGAAAGTGCTTTCACTGGATCTCCTTACCTATTGCCAATTCACTTATTGTGCCCAGATGAAGGTTCATATCGCTTCTGTCTTTTCTAACATCTGCTCCCTGCCCTGCATCCTGTATACTCTTCCTGTAGACTCTTCTAAATACATCACTGACTGTTTTTTTTGTGAAAAAAAACACTTGTTACTTGGTTCCCTGTCCTCGCACACTAATCATGCTACATGGCTTTTGAATTATGATATTTATTCTTAATTTTCCTCATAACTCCTTGGGGTATCTCTTTCTAACCCAAAGAACAGACACCATGTACAGCACACATGTGAAAGATGGATGAGTCATTCATACAAAGATCAGCTTCAACAGACTCATACATGTGGTTGCAAAAGGTTAAAAACAGGCTGCGTACAAAAAAGAATGTGAGAGTCAGGATTCGTCTTGCTGTGGCAAAGGAGGCATGAAGGAACAAACTCACAGCATCTCAGAGGAATGAAACACAAACCTAAAATGAGACAGAGCTTCCTTTCGTTCGTGATCTACGTATGTTTTTAATGGCCATTTCCGGCAATCTGCTTTCAACACTCAATTTGACGTTTTTATTAAGTTTTGCCTGAACACATGACACAATAGATCTTGCTGAGAAGAACTGGAGTGCAGAGATCACTGCCAGACTGGGGGGAGGCTGTCTGTCTACCTCTTACTGCCAGCCTGACAATTGGACACGTTCTTCAGGGATCTGCTCTCAGTTCCCTCTTCGGGGAAGTGGGAGCCAGAGCCATTGACGCCTCCCCAGACCGCAGTTACGCATCAAAACGCTTGGTTTTGGGAAGCGTGCAGATGAATTTACGACACTGTAAACAAGTGTGTGTGTGTGCGTGTGTGTGTGTGTGTGTGTGTGTGTGTGTGCGTTTGTGTGTATCATGTATATATTAAATTGTGGTGGCCAAAAGTATACACAATGTGATAAAAACTTGTTATTTTGACATTGCGGGGACCGTTTCAGTCCACACAAGGGGAAACTCAATTTTATAAATATCTGTGACTGCTATCAAAAAATTGCAAATGCCAAAAGCCTGTTTTGTTTGGTTACTTATGGTTCAGGTTAGGGCTGGGAAGAGCTTAAGGTGTCATTGCTGGGATTCGGCTTTTTCCTACAGACATGAATGGAGAGTCCCCACAAAGATATGAATATGTGGATTGTGCATGCATATGTGTGTGTCTGTGTGTGTCTGTGTGTGTTTGTGTGTGCGTGTATGTCTGTGTGTGTGTGCGTGTGTGTGTGTGTGTGTGTGTGTGTGTGTGTGTGTATTTGTGTGTGTGTTATTTGTAGAGCAGGTTATGAGCTCAGATAAGAGTCCTTCTGTCTACTTTCAACAACTCGTTCATCCATGGAGGCTAAAGAATGAGGCCCAAACAAAAGAAGTGCCAGATAAAAGGCTCTGAATGCTCGGTCTTATATAACTAACATTTTATTCATTTAGCAGATGTTTTCGTCCACAGATACATTTTTCAGAAAGCTGGTTCAAACAGTTCTTTGGATTGTATGTTCCTTCCTCAAGTGCCCAGCAGTGACGTTGCTCTGCCAGCACAGATATTTCAACCAATGGCCTTCTGATCATAGCTACAGCGTCCTAATCTGCCAAGCCCCCCCCCCCATCCCTACAATATCATCAACATCTTGTCTGCCATCCTGCTTCAATCAGAAACCATCTACCCACTAACCAGTTCAGCCATCATTTGTCCATTAGCCATTTCAACTGTCAGTTTGTACATGTATGTGGTTGTCCATCATCCTGCTCTTCCACCAGCTTCTCATTACACCCAAGTCTAAGAGTTTGTATCCAACAGAATCTGTTTGACAGCAAGTCTTCTTTGCAAGGTAGTGTTTGACTATTCATCTGTGAACGAGAGCCTCTGACCATTTCTCTGTTCTCATGTGAGTTTTCTTGACCATGAATCTGTCAATAACTGATTCTGTTTGACTTTCCATCTGCCTGTAAGATCTAGTTTGACTGTTGTTCATTCCAGTCACTGTTCCATCACTTCATCAGACATTTCACTCTCTCTTCATCCTATCAGTCTCTATACAGTAAATTCAGTGTAATGACCCAAGGTTTGCATGCTTCAAACCCCAGAGGAGAAACAGCCCTGGCAGTCAAGCTGAAGGCTTTGATACTCCACATTCATGTGGTATCCCTGGTCACATGACTTAGCCAGTGTTCAGGGTTGCTCAAACCCAGAGTTCGGCCACACTCACTATGCAACAGTAAAATTTTTTTTGGTTTTCTGCCACCCTGGATGCAAATCATCCTGCCAACAGCAGTAAAGACTGCAATGAACCTCGAAACTATCTCTTTCACAAGGGATACTGGACTTATCTACTAAAATGACACGTGAGATCGTTCATCATGAGTCTCTACTTAACATTACTTGTCAGCAAATCACAAACTTATAACTGGTTTCAGTTAGGTCCACCTACCAATATGAACCTTGTTATATGGCGCTCCAAACAGTTTCCAGCAGTCCTTATGAGTCCATAGACTGCACAGAGGAGATGTCATTACCAGTATGTAGGTTGGAGCCTTAGAGGTTAAGCAAATGTCAACTTTCAAGCTCAAGTGCCAGGAGGGAGACAGTTGTTGGATCCAGCTAAGGTGATTTCTCAAGTAACCACCAGAAATAATCAGATGTGCAAATGGTTTGTGGAGAAGCTTCTCAAACCACAGGTGACACACCTGATACACATTCCCATTCAGCTACAAGAGCTGCCACTGAAGCGTTAGCATTAATGTCTGGTCAGTCTTAAGCACCCAGACTCTTAAGCACCCAGCACTGTTGCTGCAGTGGTACCATGCAAAACTCTCTGGTTCCTGTGCCCTGTGTTTCCCTTACTTAAGCATTAGTTCAAATACAAGAACTCGTGGCCATAGGTGGAAATTAGCGGGAGAACATTTCAAGCTAGATT
>JAODKF010000103.1:1017064-1028212 GCA_026779585.1 Mormyrus proboscirostris
TTAGGGCTTCCTCTACTGCCCCCTGGAGGACGGGCTCCCCCTTTGGCTCTGGTTAGGGTTAGGGCTTCCTCTACTGCCCCCTGGAGGATGGATTCCCCCTTTGAGTCTGGTCCCTCCCAAGGTTTCTTCCTTCTCTGGAGTTTTTCCTTGCCACTGTCGCCTATAGCTTATTCACTGGGGGCTTTGGGTGGGGATGCTGTAAAGCGCTCTGAGACAATGTAATGTTGTGATAATGCGCTATACAAAAATAAATTTCTTGTTGTTGTTGTTGAGTGCTGGGTGGCTGGGTGCAGTGTTGTTCTCTCCTCAGTTTGACCAGGCTCCCAGCTCTTTTCCCTCTTTTCCTCTGGCGTTTCACCTGCCCAGGTAGCCAAGGTAAGTCACCTCCATTCACAAAAAAGTCGGTCTGTGAAGGTCCGGACTTCGGTTTTGCCGAATGTTTGTCTGTCATAGGAGATGAGAGCATTGCAGGTTGCAAAGAAACTAAAAAATAACACGGCAAACATAAGAAAAATGCAAAGTTGAGGAGGACGCTGAGCGTCACCATTTTGAGAAAAATTTTATCTACTGTGCTTGTCCATTGATGTGTAAACACATGTTCTGACCATCCATGCTCTCTGCCTTCCCACATGTTCGGGTGGAGCCCGGGGTGGGCACCATCTGAGCTGGAGTCCTGCTTCAGTCCCATGGAGGGGTGACATTGCTAATGGAACCTGCACACTGTATAGTTGTGGGTGCAGCCTTCAGTGCCACCCTACACAGGCCAGCGTGGAGAACAGAGTGACTGATGGACTTGGTGTTGATCCTCAATCACAACTTACACCTACCTTTTAGCAAGCATGTCCACCCTATCCCTGTTTTCAGCTTTTGTGATTGGCACTATATAAAAATTAATTGAATTGAATTGAATTGTTAGCTGTGCATTTAAGTGCCTCTTCTTGTTCTGTTCTTTGAAGGCCCGTTGTAGTTGAATGTGGTTGTGATTAGTTCCTGTGTGTTTGCTGCTCTGTTCTGGTGCTCAGTCCTGATCCCTGTGTTTGCTCAGTTCCCCAGTGTATGATTTATGATTTCTTTGTTACCTTCGCCATTGCATTCAGTTTTTCTCCATAAATCCTTTCTGTTTCAGAGTGGCCAGTGGATCGTCACCCTTTTTTCTGTCTGAGCCATGCCCTCACATGACACTAACCCTTCTAGAATCCAACTACACCACCCTACAGCACTCTACACAATGAACCAACGTCAAGTAACCCCAACAAGGCACTCAGGTTCATTACACTAAGACAGCGAGAGACATGGTTCCACCCCACACACTTCATTTATTAATAACATAAAGCACAAAGCTACATTCCAAATACATAGTAATAGAATAAAGAATCAAACCTATATAAATAAGCACTTAAATATTCAGAGCTTAAAACATACTGGACTGGGCTCACTGAAGGAAAGTGAACCAACTGGGAAATCAGGTGGACAATCCCTGTAAAAGACACTGCAAATGTGGTGCACACTGCAAATGTGGTGCACACTCACGGCAACACAATCTACCCTGTGCTGTACAATCAGACTGCACACCACCAAGCAGGCACCACTCGCTTTCGCCAACTGGTGCACTCCCCCACCCTCCTCAGACTCTCAGCAAATAACTATAAATAACAAAAAACACCAAGAAAACAAACAAGAAAAGGCTGAGCAACACCTGCAGAGCAAGCAGGGTGGCAGCGGAGCAGGCCCAGCAGCAGCAGTGTAGGAGGAGCAGTAGCAGAGTCGCAGAGCCGGCAAATGGCAGCTGAGTCAGTAACCTATGGTGCCCCAGCCAACAGACTAGACAGCACCCTGCAGCTGCAGTTCCAGTTGCAGACCATGGAACAGATGCTTCTAACAGGGGATCTACATGACGTGGGTCTACAGAAATCAAATGCGACCTACGCAACCAACTGCAAAACATAGAAGAGCAACAAAAGACTGTGGACGGGCCACCCCTTTCCTATGATAATAGCGGAAGTCCGGTAACTGAAAATGGACGTCAGGTTCCCCCAAACCACCGCTACTAACCTACATAAAGAGACCACGTCCACATTACTTTGTTACTGTGCCAATTAAAGTGGCAGTGACCTAAATACTCATCCTGCCACATAATAAGCATGCAGTTTCAAAAACAGTAATTGAACAAATTGCAGCAGCATACTGTATAGTGCGCCCCCCCAATAACATTATAATTGGATGTTCAAACAGTTTGGCGGACAGAAGTTGAAGCGAACATCCCATCATTAATGTCCATTGAGCTTGAAGGTGGGCTGGCATACAAATATGTCTAAGCCTGTCACATAACACGCAGAATTTCGAAACAACCTGTTTCACTTCCTTCTTTTACAAATTCAGAAATTATATTTCAAAGTGTTTGAGATTCACAATCTGTCATCTATGCTGAGGCAAAGTCAGGTTTTCATTCTATGGCCCCTTTAAAGTATCAGGCAAACACAACATGGGACAGACTGATTTTCACTACCTCTCACTCTTCAGTGCTCCAAGCTAAGACGGCCCACTTTATCACGCTTTAAGCCCAAACTCTACAGCGTTGCACCACTCTGAATCTAGCAGCCATATGCTCCCAGGCAGAATTTAACTGTACTGGTCCCTAGTGTGTTTGCCTTATGCCTGGGACTGCTGCATAGCTCAGGGGGTTGAGTGTGGGGCACCAAACCTGTAACCCTGTAAGCCATCATCATTAGGTCCTCCTGGACGTCGGCAACAAGAACCTTCATTATGAGAAACACTGGCTGGAAGAGCTGAACGTACTCCGTGAACTTGGTCTGCTATGCCCGACAAGCCCCAAGCAAACCACAGTCCTGCAGGGAAGTAACCCAGAAAGAAAGCATTGAAATCAGTGTGACATGACACAGAAACAGGCCAAGTGTGGTGGAGTGCAGGCAAGACTAGCAACTAACTTGAACAAGCCGGCACTCCTGATGGTAATGCTAGCCAATGTTCACTCTCTGGATAATAAAATGGACCACATCACACTCAAGAGAGCTTCACTATGCATCATAAGAGATTGATGTTTATGTGTTTTGCGAGATGTAATTGATTGGAAACATTACAGATACCGATGTGCCTTTGCTCAAGCCCAAATAAACCCGGTTGCCTTGATTTGCCTCCACTTGTTTAATTAGACAGGACACCCTGGCTGACTGGGGAAGTCCGATCACTGTCAAAGGTCTGTAATGCTGCTTTCAGGTCCAGAGACACTGCAGTGTACAGAGTAGCCAAAAAATATAAGTATGGGCAGAATCTCAGCAGTCACTTCACAGACAATAAAGACACGGCGCTTGTGGCAAGGCTTCTGGACCACTATGTAGTACATACCTGCCCCTCAAACATGCCAGAATGAGCCCTCTCTACCAGGCAGCGATTAGGTATTACAGATATCTCTAGGCAGGATGAAGAGAGCGTTTTGTAATATCAATCTCCGAAAGGCTACTGGTCCAGAACACGTATCTAGATGTATTCCCTAGGACTGTGCAAAAAAATTGAAGGAGGTCTTCACAGACATGTTTAACATCTCCCTCAGACAGGCAGTAGTGCCCACGTGCCTCAAGAGTGCAACCATCATACCTGTTCCTTAGAAACCCAACGCAGCATGGATGAATGACTTCCGTCCCATGGCTCTCACTCCGATTGTGACAAAGTGTTTTGAGCGACTGGTCATGCATATTAAAGCCTGCCTCCCTACAAACCTAGACCCCCTATAGTTTGTATTTAGAACCAACACAGGTCCACAGCTGATGCAATATCCACCCTCCACCTCATCCTGTCATACCTGGAAAACTGGGATACCTACACCAGATTGCTCTTCAATGACTTCAGCTCAGCCTTCAACACCATTATACCACAGCATCCGGTCAAGAAACTGAGGTCACTGGAGGTGGATGCTGGAACCTGTACCTGGAACTTGGACCTCCTGCAACAAAGGCAGCAGACAGTCACAGTCGGCAGCCACACATCGGGTAACATCTCAGAAGTAGAGACTCGCTCCAGGACTGTCCTGAGCCCACCGCTGTTCACCCTGCTGACCCATGACTGTACTGCCAGATTCAGAAACAACCACATCATCAAATCCACAGATGACACTGCAGTGGTGGGTCTCATTAGCAAAGGTGATGAGTCGGGATACAGAATGGAGGTGGAGCAACCAACGGCATGGTAAAGCCAGCACAACCTCCTCTTCAATGTTGTCCAGACCAAGGACATGATCACAGACTTGAGGAAGGTCCACACAGAACACCATCCCCTGACCATAGACGGCATGGCAATGAAGAGGGTTAGGGGCATCAAGTTCCTGGGTGTGCACCATTTATACCATGGCAATTGTCAAGAAGGCCCAACAGTGGCTCCATTCCCTCCAGAGGCTGAGGCAGGCCAACTTACCCATCCCAGCCCGCAGCACTTTCTACAGAGGCAACATTGAAAGTGTTCTGACTCCCTGTATCACTGTCTGGTTTGGAACTTGCATAACTTCTGAACAGAAACATCTGAATAGGCTAGTGAGAACATCTTGGAATATCATCGGTGCCCATTTCCCATCCCTGCTGGAGATCTTCAACCAACACTGCATCCATAGAGCCTCCAACATCACCATGGATGCCCGACCAACCCCTCCTACAGCCTGTTTCCCTTCTGCCGCCAGGCAGAACAGCCAGGACCACCAAGCTATGCGGACAATAAAGACTATAGAAGATATGCTGCTTAAAAGATTCATCATGCTGCTACTCCCTCCAAAGGCACCGTGGGTCACCATGGATGTGACTCGTATGTGTATTGCATTTGTTGTTTGTTTATCTCGATTGCTTTGGCACATTTCATGAAACATGCTTAACATTATCAAGACTATAAGACTCAAAACAGCGCATGCGTGCAGCTGCAAATGTGTATAACTTCATGAAATATTTATCAAAAAGCATAACGCATTACAGTCTTGTGTATTATGCATCATGAATGCTCTATGAAGCTCTCATCTATAATACACTATAGATAACTTTATAATACATTGTAATGGTCGGTATAAACAATAAGGATGCTTCATACTGCATTATAAAGGTACTTATACTGCCTTATAGATGACAGTTTCATAAAGCATTCATAATGTGTAATAAATATGGCTATAATGTGTTATGTGTCATGCCCAGCTCCGTTCGATCCTCCTGTGTGCCACGCCCACCTTGTTACCTCATGTTCATACCTGATTGTTCTCACCTGTGCCTTGTTCAGTTTGCTCTGTCTTTTGTATTTAGTCCGTGTCTCGGTTAGTTTCCCCAGATCCGTCATTGTATTGTCAAGTGAAGTTTGTCCTGTGCTGTCGTCTGCGTCAATAAAACCACGTTTTTGGATTCCCGTTTCCCGGGTTTTGCTTCTCTGCTTCTCGCTTGGGCAGCGGACGTGACATTATGCCACGAATTAATTATAATGCATTTTATTAAAAATACAGCCTTAAGTAAAGTTGTACCCAGCATTGACAGTCAAATTGTTTAGATGTATTTTCAAAACGTCAATGAAAGTATAATAGTACACCCCTGAGTTCCACAAATCTGAATAGTTTGTTCCCACTTTCTCATTGTCACAGATCATTTTTCTTTAGCAAACTGATATAGATATCATGATGTACTCTGGCAGCATCTAACTGCATGACTCTCTGCTGCATACAAGATAAAACTGTACTAGTTCAGTCTTAACAGAGGTGTGTGTTTTCACACCTGAGAATCAGGTGTAGCCAGTTACATCAATGTTATATTTTGACGTGTAATTTTACAATTTACACGTTTCAGTTTGGTAAATTGTGTGAAGCATTATTGAGAAAAAGAGGAAATATATACTACAAGGATGACAAAATCATGTACTTAAACACAACAATGTCATATTAGTGCAATTTATGAGATATACTGTATATTTAAATCATTTTGAAAGCTTGGTTAACTGTTTTGCATGTGGTGACTAACATGATGATCACATACTTATATAGTTTTGTGTGTAAAATTATTACCATGGGGAAGTACATTATCTATTTTGGCCAACAGAAAATTAGGTAACCGAATATTATTCCTTCACACAAGTGTTTCAATAATGTATACAAATGATCATATACAGTTGTCATCATATGGCATTTGTTCAAATGTATATTAAATGTATATATAATACATATTTCAGGGGAAAAGAAGTCAAATTCCAGTGATTGTTATAGGACGGCCCGACATTTGGGCAAGAAAAAATACTGAAAGTGGTACATTTTCCAGGAAAAATGGGTGAAGAAAAGAAAGAAGTAGAGAAGAAAAAGGATCTATTTCATCATGTATCTGGTTTGGGTCCAGCCACAACAGCTCATCTGCATCACGTGTGGTGTTCTCTCTGTCAAGCCAGCAGGGGAGGTGTGGTCTGGACCGACGTGTCTGACACGAGTTCGCTTGCTCATCTCTATCCCTGGAGAAGAGGCCCATGTCTGTAGGACTGGCCATCATATACCTTCCCCCTCCGTCATGAGAACAAAATGTGCCTCTGAAATTAGTGCAAAGCAGAGAATGATCATGTCATTCTGCAGTTTTGCTTAAGAAATCTGGTAACATTACTTTCAGTGCACCTTCATAATGCATTCAAAGAACATTCATAAACAGTATCTAAGAATACCATAGCATTCTAATATATCTCATAACAAACATTATATGATTACACAATTATAATGTTTGTTATTGTCGTATAATGTTTATTAATACAGTTTTTCTTGATTGCTTTGGAGCATTTCTCAAATGAAAATTAACATTTTTAAAACAAGTGTAATTCCCACACCATAATGTCCCTCCTACGCAGCAGAACATCATTTCTCATCGCTTCACACAAATTTCAAGATGTTTTAGTACATATATGCAAAGGGTTTCGTACAATTGTCATCATCTGGCACAATTTTCAGTTGTGTTTGTCTTGTTCTTCAAGGCTATGATTATGTAGTTTCCTATTGTAATAATTTTATAATGAAAACTAAATACATCATATGTGTGTGATCGTCGTGTTAAGTCACCACAGGAAAAACCATTAACCAAGTTTTAAAGATAATTAAAAATATGCTGCACAAATTGCAGTGATATGACATTGCTTTATTTTTGGCTCCCACAGTCAGGGGTGCCGTAAAGGGCAGGAAAGTGAATCGACGATTTCAAAAAATTGTAACATAATTGAATTGATCAGGGTTGGGGCCGAGTGTGACAGGCTTTCATGGGGCCCAAAATCTCTAGCGGCCCCCCTGCCCACAATACATGACTTTGCTGTTCTTGTATTGCCATTTTTCTGTTTTGTGTTATATGTTAAATGTTACCAGATTTGATACACAAGTTGATTTTTAAAAAAATAAATAAAGTAAATGAAATCTAATGAAAGTAATTCCCACCAGTATAAATGCAATTTCTATCTATTGCAACTATGGGTTATTCCTGACAAAGAAGCCGGGGGAAAAAAAGGAGGAACTGAGAGAGATCTACAGTATGGGGGAAAACATTTCACTTTATTCATTACAGTCTGACAATCAAAGTGCCTTGAACCAAATTACTACATAAAATGTATCCTCAAAGGTTGTTTTTATTCCTACTGGTTTAAAGACAGTTTTAAAAATCATAAAGTTTCCATAGCACGTTTTGTGAGTTCTTTATAACCATAGTATTTTTTCTGCCTACTTCTGAACAGTGCGCCAGACGGCCACTAGGTGGCGGTGTGCGGCGCAGCAACTGCTGGAGGAACGGTTGCAGAATAGCCACGTCACTGGAGAATCCCAGACGGTGACGAAACAGGCCTGAGGCCGCTGCCCCCGGAGTCATGTGAGGCGTGATACCGCTGTCGTCATCATGACGGTCAGCCAATATTGCATTCAAGTGCATAAGCCTTGGCTCAAATGACATTACATTTACAACCAAAATTAATCAAAGTATAACTTGGAGGGTCCAGGCAAGTGAGCTGCCCTTCCCAGGCAGCCGACACCAACGCGATACCACGTAGAAGCAGTGTAAATTCTTTTTTAAATTAAGTGTAAACAATACTATACTTATTTTAAATACATTTTAGTGTTGTCCATTTTATAAATATATTTTGCAATTAAAATCAATGTATAAAATTATTATTATTAGTCTATTATACAAAATACCCGTAACTTAAATAGATGTTTATACATAAAAGCATTATATAAAAAATATATATTTAAAATATTAATAAATAGGTCTAAATCAGTCTTGGTGATGCAGGTCCTCTGTCTAGGGAATCGGGGAATGCCAGCAGTGCCCCGAGTCAGATGTGCAAATTCAGTTCGGATGACCAGATTCCATCCAGCCTTCACTCGTCCGAAATAAAGATCCACCATTGGGAGTGTTGGACATCCAGGCTCCAGGTCCCCTCTGGCTTCTCAGCTCCCCCCAGCACCTCGACGCCCATTGAGACCATCAGGCGGGAATCAGCTGGCAGCTCCAGCATGTGAATGCACGACGAAGGTTCCTTCTCCAGCTCCATGCGGCAGCTCCTGAAGTCGCCATTGTTGCTGGTGATGTTCAGCTTCAGAGAACCGCTGGGGCAATCACTGTCACATTTCAAGACCAGGTTGACACCGAGCAGATAGTTGCCCTTTCGTGGCACTAAAAATACGTGGTGGCCGTTGTCGTAGGTCCTAGGCATGGAAGACTCCCAGTCCATGGTCTGACTTTTCACGTCACCTGCAGGAATAGAGGAAAACAGTTCAGGGGATATGAAACAGGAAACGTCCTTCATTAAAACACTTCGTGATGTACACGTTAAAGTTGCATTTCATAGGGATGGCTGATGTGACAGTAACAGGGTAGGGAAAAGTGCTGTAAAGTGGATTGGAGTGTGGAGACACAAGGACGGACACTAAGAGAAGCGCGTTAATTCATTCGTTTGGGTTCGCCGGATGCACAAAAAAGTTAACTCACCTGATTTGGGCGTCAGGTAAAATACTTTTGTTTCCTGTAACAGAAAGGGGCGAGACACGTATGTAAGTACACATTCATTAATACTCCGCGCACTCAAAGTACACTCCGCCACATTATTAATTACTGACTCGGTAACGTCTATTAGCCAGCTCAGTTCTTAACATCAATGTAACTCATCTAAATTATATTGCCAATTTTATTTTGATATGTTTAATATTGTAACGACACTTTAATATCCCGTTGGATTATTCAAGGCAGGCTTGACAATGCATGATCTGGTGTTATGCCGAAAATGATATCCCTGCAGTAGAATTCATGACGAGTTGAGCTTTTAGGGTTTTTTTGGGGGGGGGTAGGGTTAGTGCTATCGATTAGCACTACGGTAGCCTAACTCAACAAAGTAGTTCAACTCGTTTCAGATCAGCGACCAATCGGTCATTCAGAGACAGGCGTGCATTCTACGGCAGGGATGCCTTTTTCGGCAAAACACCTGCAAGCTGAATTATGCGCACGTTTTCTCGGGGGTGTGTGAAACTGTAGTGTAAACCTACGAAGTCATTTCAGTACAATGAAAATAAGACTACGAGGCTTTAAAACACGATCACTGAAACGAAGCAAGTTAATCTCCCCGCAAATAAACAAACGATAGTAAGTAAATAATCTCTGTGTTCCTAGTGCATGCACAAGCCCGTTCGCGTCGCCATACCTTCCCCGTGAGAGCTTCCGATGCTGACGGCTGTAACTGAGTCGGCATCTGGCCGCTCTTCACTTCAGAAGGAAACACGGCAATCAGCATCCACGCCGCGGCTCCCACAAACAGCAGGTACAGCAAAGCAATCGACGCGACGATACAGCGGTACGGCCACCCGCTCTTGGGATTGTAGGGTTGCTGCAGAGACTCCGCGTCTGTCATCCTGCTGGGTGCAAAACAAATCTGGGCAGATGCAGATGCAGAAGTATGAGGTCCTGGGAAGAGGGAAAGCGTGGCTCGCAATTCGTCAGTCCTCTGATCGAAGCTCGGCAATAAGGGGTCGTCTGCGTAGTCATATATCTGTTATCGCCACAGGTTTGGAAGTGAGGCTGCCACCGGTCATGCTGTGTTTATATACACCGCTAATATGACTGATACAAAAGTAGGAAGTAATGGGTTTCCTTCCCCTCCCCTCCGCTATAATCGGAACTTCCGCTTGACTGCTTTGCGCAGATCCCGCTATCATGGAAAGGTGACGCTATCTGCGCTGAACCGAGGTGTGAAGCCTCAGTGTCCCTTTCCTTTTTCGTTATGGAAAGGTAGAAAAAAACTGACCATTTCAATTTCATTAACTGAATACCATTGTCTAGTTTTGAAATTAGCCATATGGATATTGTGAAAAATGGGTAGGCCTAACGCTTTAATTTACGGGCGCAAATATAATATTAAAGCTCTTACTTATGCATTAATTAACCACAAACTAAGCCTTAGCTACATACTGATCTCATGTTTGTTCATTTATGAATCGTAACACATCTTTTATCTCAATCAGTTGCTGTATTTGTTACTATATCTGTTATTTCTATCAACTTTTATGAACTACTGAAGGAACAAGTAATGAAAAACACGTTAATTACTGATGATTGTTCGTCATTAATGAATCGTATCGCATCTTTTTATCTCAACTTGCAACTAAATTTGTACTTCAGTAGTAACTAAATTACTACTAAGCATCTGTGCCCTGTCATGTAAAATGCTACTGAATGTATTACAGATAGAGTGTAATTCAGGGTAGCATTCCTGATAGCTCTGAGTTTGGGGATTGGACCCCTCTGCTGCTTTGTGTGTGTGTTCAGAAGCTCCCCATTTAGTCCTGTTCTTTCATACCCAAAAAATGTGCGTGTAAGTGTACTGGTGGCTCTCGTGTGGCTGTGCTGGTGGCTCTCGGGTGGCTGTGCTGGTGGCTCTGGGGTGGCTGTGCTCGTGACTCTCGTGTGGCTGTGCTGGTGAGCTCTGGGGTGGCTGTGCTGGTGGCTCTCGTGTGGCTGTGCTGGTGGCTCTGGGGTGGCTGTGCTGGTGGCTCTTGTGTGGCTGTGCTGGTGGCTCTGGGGTGGCTGTGCTGGTGGCTCTCGTGTGGCTGTGCTGGTGGCTCTGGGGTGGCTGTGCTGGTGGCTCTCGTGTGGCTGTGCTGGTGGCTCTGGGGTGGCT
>JAODKF010000103.1:1115555-1140249 GCA_026779585.1 Mormyrus proboscirostris
ACCATCTGTCCTTAACGAGACAGGGGAGGTGTTCAGCAGCACTGTCCTCACCACCACACCATCTGTCCTTAACGAGACAGGGGAGGTGTTCAGCAACACTGTCCTCACCACCATACCATCTGTCCTTAACAAAACAGGGGAGGTGTTCAGCAACACTGTCCACACCACAATACCAGCTGTTCTTAACAAAACAGGGGAGGTGTTCAGCAGCACTGTCCACACCACAATACCAGCTGTTCTTAACAAAACAGGGGAGGTGTTCAGCAGCACTGTCCTCACCACCATACCAGCTGTCCTTAACAAAACAGGGGAGGTGTTCAGCAGCACCGTCCTCACCAGCATACAGGCCGTCCTTAACAAAACAGGGGAGGTGTTCAGCAGCACCGTCCACACCACCATACCAGCTGTCCTTAACGAGACAGGGGAGGTGTTTAGCAACACTGTCCTCACCACCATACTGGCCATCCTTAAACAATGCAGGGGAGGTGTTCAGCATCCCTGCGGATGTACCAGCCTTCCCTAACATACCTGGTACTCTGAGTGAGCACCAAGCAGGCTATCTGCCATATTAGCGCACCATTCTTTATGAGATGACTTCTATGATGCAATAAATATAACATATCTAGAAAATCAGCAGCCGCGAAGGCTGGACAGGCGGGATCAGAGATCGTCACCATAGGCTCGGGGTTGACAGGGAGCCAAAGCTCCAGCGCAATGCCGCTCGACAGCCGCCGTAATGAGCTCATGCACCGCCGGCCACATATTATGTGGGATTGGTTCCTGCTGTCACTGCGAGGAGCTGGCACTGCTGGTAAGGCCTGCCCGAGGAATGGCAGGTCTGGCGCTGCTGGTAAGGCCTGCCCGAGAAATGGCAGGTCTCAGAGAAACAGGTAGGGCTTCCCTTGGAGAAAGAGGCCCCTGCCGGGCTGCACCAATCACGCACAACGCTTCCCTGACCATCAACATGCAAATGCACAACAGAGAAACCACACAGATCCCTGCGTGTACAGGAGACAGACAGCCCCCTCTCCCCATTGCCCCTCTCCTCTGCAAAATGACTATTTTTTCACTGATTTTCCTTTTTTCCCTCCCAGCAATCAGTTTTCTCAAAGATAAAATATCTGCCACTTATCTAAAGTGCCAGTGATGTTCACTAGTGTAACACTTGTGACGGTGTCCCGAGATCTTATACTTCCACGTGGCAGGTTAGTGGGGTTTTTACTCATAAACCAGGAATAAAACACAGTAGTGGGAAGCAGAGGAAATACATCCCACCCAGAAAACCTTCAGGTTCACCAGAACACGGTCAGCAGGACCCACAGGTCCAGTCCAGGCTGGCATGCTTTTATTTCCCGGTAAATATGACCGAGCAGCAGGCCTTTGAAGGTCTGCTTTCCTCTGTATTGGGTTCAGTGCCTCATTGGTGGGCAGGCGAAAAACTCCACAGGAGGGACGTGCAAACGGCTGCAGGACGATCCGGCAGCCTCCGGGACGTTACCAGGCAGCACGGTCACCACAAACAAGGACTGCAGCATGGAGGGACACCTTCACCTCTCCTGCACTTTGGGCTGCAGTTTCTTCTAAGGATGACCACTGGTGGCCCCCAGCTGGTATGTGTCTGTGCTGCCTGGAACCCAAATTGCCCCCATTTTCTGTGGTTTCCACAGCCATTCCTGAGAACACCTCCCACTCCAACTGGCACTGGTCGCTAACTTTTTGCTCTTTATATGTTTATCCAGTTCTACTATATTTATGCCCCCTTTGAGGTCACTGTATTTGTTGTTTGCATGCATGTATATATCCTCCACCATCTGCTTCTCAGTGTCCTGTGTTCTGCACCTTAAGTCCTGTGGAAACCCTCTGCTTGTCAATCATTGGCTGCATGACGCATCGTGGTCCTGGAGGAATGTTATTTCCTTCCACCACACCATATACTTGTATATGGATCTATGATAGTAAAGCCCACCTATCTTGACTGTACATTATGCACAACCCAATAAACACTGAGGGTTCTGCCAATGCACAGGCAGGGTGCTGTTCTGATCCATGACGAGACAAAAATAGACAGTGCTGGGTCCCCGGTATCCATCAGCTCTGCCCAGCTTGAAGGGAAAGAAAGTCTTTGAAGGCTGAGTTCAATTCATTCTGATCAATTAGCAGCAGAAAGCATCTGCATAAAGGAGCCCCCAGCAAGCCATGTTAAACTGCAACCACAAAACATAAAATTACATCTTGTGAAAGCATAACATGGCTAATAAAGAGCTGACCCAAGCCAAGCCAAGGACGGTTCAAAACAAAAAATGCAGGCAAGACCAAACAAGCAGTGGTTTAGTGATGTGAACATAAAATCCAGCTGACAGAGGCAAGTCTACACTAACAAAAGAACAAGCCTGCATGTCATGTGGCAGAACTGCAAATCCTGTTCACATTCCCAAGCAACTATACCTATACCCCTAAAACAAAACAACAGAGACCTATACCCATAAAACAAAAACATCAAAGAGACCAATATTCCTAAAATAAAAACATCAGGGAGACCTATACTCCTAAAATAAAAACATCAGAGACCTATACTCCTAAAAATAAAACATCAGGGAGACCTATACCCCTAAAATAAAAACACCAAAGAGACCAATACTCCTAAAATAAAAACATCAAAGAGAAATATACTCCTAAAACAAAAACATCAGAGAGACCTATACTCCTAAAATAAAAACATCATAGAGACCTATAGTCCTAAAACAAAAACATCAGAGAGACCTATACCCCTAAAACAAAAACATCAGAGACCTATACCCCTAAAATAAAAACATCAGAGAGACCTATACTCCTAAAACAAAAACATCAGAGAGACCTATACTCCTAAAATAAAAACATCATAGAGACATATACTCCTAAAATAAAAACATCAGAGAGACCTATACTGATAAAACAAAAACATCAGAGAGACATATACTCTTAAAATAAAAATATCAGGGAGACAGACACTCCTACAACAAAAATCTCAGAGAAACCTAAACTCCTTAAAACAAAAATACCAGAAACCTACACTCTGAAAATAAACAAATAAGGGAGACCTACAGTGCTAAAACAAACATCAGAGAGATATACACTCCTAAAATAACACATCAGGGAGACAATTTAGAGTAACATACACCTCCATATAAAACGTTCTTGTCCAGCTGGAAAGTGGAGTCACATTAGTATGCATTTTCCCGACACTGTCACACAAACACATGTTGCCCAAAGAGATGATTGATTCGGGGGGGTAGTACATCTAAGGGGGGAAATGGTTTATTTACCCTTATTTTATTTTGACCTCTGTCTGTCTGTGTTTCAGTACAAAAGTATCCAAATTATGCATAAGCACCATGGAACTCAGCTCTATATTTCAAATAAAACTGATTTTGAATTTGAATGTGACAGAAAAAGAGAGCAAAAGAGAGAGAGAGAGAGAGAGAGCAAGAGAGAGAGGGATGGGGAGGAGCAGCTCTGGCGCCAGGCAGACTGGCCTCTGAGCATTACGGAAAGATGGAGCCAAAGACCAGCTAATGGTCCCTCACAGGCCACACGGTTACAGGAAACAGGCTCCCCTGACAGCCGAGGCAGAACCAGTACAGTCAGAGGCATGTGAGCACGGCCAGGAGCCAGCAACAAATAAGAACAGCAGGAGGCAGCAACAAGAGGACCAGGTCAGAGAGACAAGACTGGGTGGCCAAATGGAACCTCATCTACACACCTAAATACACCGACCAGAGGCCAGCTCCATGAAATGATTGTTATACATGCCAGTATATTGACAAGTGCAGGCCTGCCCTATAAAATGATAGTTACACATTCCAGTACACAGACAGGATCAAACCTGCTAGATAAAATTCAATTCAATTCAATTCAATTCAATTCAATTCAATTTTATTTATATTGCACTTTTAACAACAGTCATTGTCACAGAGCACTTTACATTAACCCTGCCAGAACCCCCACCAAGCAAGCCTGTGGCGACAGTGGCAAGGAAAAACTCCCTCTGGGTGGAGGAAACCTTGAGAGGAACCTAGACTCAGATGGGGACCCCATCCTCCTCTGGGCGACCGGGGAGCATGAAACGCATTTACATTGACATTAATTTGAGTCCATATAGTTTTATAAGTCCCAGTTGGATTCAAGTTCAAGTTGGTTTCAGTCCAATTTGTTTTCAATGATAGATACATACCAAAGTACACCAACAGAAGCAGGCCTGCTCCTGTCGGTGCACCGACATGTGTATCTTCTGTTGCTCCATAAAATGATAGTTACATACACTGACAAGAAACAGGCCTGCTTCATAAAATGATAGTTGCACATTCCAGTACACAGACAGGAGCAGGCCTGCTACATAAAATAATAGCTACACACCTCACTACACTGACAGGAGCAGGCCTGCTCCATAAAATGATACTTACATACACTGACAAGAAACAGGCTTGCCCGCAGGCCCCATGTTGGTGACCCCTGCCCTGTAGACTCTTCTATGCACCTATACTTTCCTCAGTACTTCCTCATCCACTTCCCTTTACATTTTCCTATAGACTCTTTGTTGCACATATACTTTCCTCAGTACTTCCTCATCCACTTCCTTTTACATTTTCCTATAGACTCTTTGTTGCACATATACTTTCCTCAGTACTTCCTCGTCCACTTTCCTTTATAGTTTCCTGAAGTCTTTGATGCACATACTTGATGTACATACTTCCTTGTCTGTTTCATATTTTTTATTTCCAATATACTTTACCATTCACATACAATTTTCCCCACATTTCCTATACTTCCCTGTATATTTCGCTGTGTACAAATGCATACTCCCATTCCTTTCTCCACATTTCACTGTGTACACTATTCTGCAGTGTCAATCCTTACAGTACCTCCTCTTTCCGGTTTGTCTTACTATTCATTACCCGCATGATTATCTGCAAGCACCAAAGCAGTTATTTAAACATTAACATGTATAAAAGTGTATTCCCTCAAAGTCTGTTTGAGAGAAAGTGATCGAGGTGGCTTTTAAAATGTCATTTTGCTGCTTTTTGCTGGCAGTGAAAGTGCACAGCTTGCTGAGTGAATTGCTTACTCTCCCGACGCCTGACGGATTCCTTTATGGTGACACCAGAACTTGCTAAATGACGCAGCGGCTTATAGGAAAGCGACAGATCCTGACTTTCGCCTTTTGCACCACATGCTTCCTGCTCTGTTGGACCACTGGTCCGTGTCTGTGCTGCCTAGAACCTGCTGACTATGTTCTGCTGTTAGACATTCTTCCTGACCTGGTGAAGACCTGACATTTGTTGATGTTACCACTTTTATGCTTTTAAAACTTAAAAGTTCATTATGCTTAACAGTGACTTCAAGCTGAAGCAAACCCCAGCTCAAGTGCAACTGAACATTGTTCAGAATCCTAACTGTACTGCTCATCTCTCTGGTCCTTTGAGTCTCTGTCTCTACCAGACCACTTGTCCCTCCAAGCAGTGAAGCTTTAACACTGTCTATATCCAGAACTCCTCCACAGGCCTTAACACTGTCCATCCTCAAAGCTTACACAGGCCTTAACACTGTCCATGCTCAAAACTCCTCCACAGGCCTTAACACTGTCCATCCTCAAAGCTCCTCCACAGGCCTTAACACTGTCCATGCTCAAAGCTCCTCCACAGGCCTCAACACTGTCACAGTCTTCTTGGATCTACACTTCCGGCCTCTGTTTTGGCATACAGGCCATTAGACTCACTGTGACAATGGGATCATCTTTGAGGGTCTTGGGTTGCTGGATGAGCACCCCCCCTCCCCCCCACACACACACCCACACACGCATCCAATAAAACAAGCATAGACCTTTGCCCATAAAACCATCTGAAATCTTTTACAAACAACAGTGTTCGATTCTATCTCCATGTAACCACACCAGAAAAAAAATCAGAAGCTGATCAGCGTGGAGCCCTCAGCCCAGGGTTTGACGGGCAGGGAAGAGAGCATCCCAGACCAGACAGAGGGCACGTCCGTGTGATTCCTGTAAAAATTTTAAGAGGAGCACTTAGAGCGCTGTTCAGCTTCAGTGCACTGCCGTCCCTGCAGGACGGCCTAATCAGAGCATCGAAACCTGAGACAGACGGTGGCTTATAGCGATCGCGGCAAGTAATGCTGCCTCATGCAGTGAAATGCTTCTTCCTGGGCCTGGGAAACTGGAGCCGGGTCAGTGCCCGCTTGTCTGGAGATGTCCAGAACATCACGTATTAAAGATACCTTATCAACCGCCCGTCTGCCAGGTAGTGGGCAGGGAGGTCCGGGGAGGCTGGCGCCCAACTCACCTCACACAGCCCTGTGGCCAGATGGGAGGTTGTGACTGGTCGATGCACAGTCCTGTGGCCAGACGGGAGGCAATAATTGGTCAATACGCAGCCTTCTCACCAGAGGGGAGGCAGACATTGGTCAATATGCAGCTCTGTGGCCACAGGGGAGACAGTGATTGGTCTATATAAAGCTTTGTGGCCAGACAGGAGGCTGTGTTTGGTATACAGTTTGCTAGTAGGTCTGGATCTTCTGACAGGGAGAGCAAGAAAAGAATGGGAGTGAGTGCAGAGCTGCCAGAGTCCAGAGGCAACGAAGGGCATGGGAGAGCAGCACTGCCCTGAGGGCATCCAGTGGGTGTGGGCCTTGAGGCAGGCCCAACAGGTCAATCAGCAAGCAAAAGCAAAAGCATACCCTGACAGAGAGACAGACCCACACCCTGACAGACAGACAGACCCACAGGTACACTCAAACAAACCCCCTGTCTTTAAGTGTGGAGGACAGTTACACACCATGGCCAACTCTGTGGGCCAGACAGCGTGTGGAGTCACCCTAACACCGCCGGCATCCTGTCTATTGGGCACGTCGCGCCGTGATTGGCCGTCTGGGGCTGGCTGTCAGAGGTGCCCACAGTGTGGTGGTGACCCCCTAAGGTTGCTCTGATTTGGCTCCCTTGGTTTTGGAGTGGCTGATCTGTGATTTCCCCTATAGTGGCTTCTTCCTGAGTAATACTTTCTCCTCTTATTGGTACTCACAGTCAAACAGCCACATACACAATATCTCTCTGATAAGTGCTTTCACAGGGCACAATGACAGGGCTGCGTGCGGGACCCTGCAGAGGACCACCAGGGTAAAGGTGTGTGGGGGGGGGGAGGGAGGGAGGCTGCCCTGTCTACCGCCATTACTGGTCGGTAATTAAGAACCAGAGAAGGACTGATTGCTTCTGACTGCCTTTCAAAGCGCAGTAATTAAAGCCTGGAACTGCAGGAGGGAGAGGGAGCGAAAGGGCCAGTACGCGGCTGGGTCACATGACCACCTGCCATCCTAATCCCGTGCCAGGCTGGCCCAGCCGCACGGCTTAGCTTTGACATTGTCCAGTGCAAGTGCGAGGATGTTAGGGAGAGGGACTCTGCGTTCAACTGCTGTTTCAGTACAGTTTGGCAAGATGTTAACATATTGGGCTCACCATGTTGTGTGGTTCAGGTAATTGATGTGTGCATCCCGACCTCACCACACATCAAGGGGCCAGGGGGAGAGCTCATCATCAGGATGGGTGGGTCAGAGGTCAAAGACCCACAGCCAACGGTCACCCCTTCCGGACCCAGCCCAGTTGGAATGTCGACTGTGGCTGTAAACCCAAAGCGGTGAAAAGACTCTGAACGGGCAAGGGATCAGCCAACAGTGTGGGACTGCCCCGAGATGGGGTACCCAGTAGAGCGGCCCTCCTCATTGACACACAGGAGGGGGGGGGGGTGGTCCGGTCCCCGCTGACCCGCTAGGATGCAGCTGTCAGACATATGGCCTTACACGGCCGTTAACCTCTTTGTGCACTGGGTTGTGTCGGCCCGAGCTGTGAGCCTGACAGCGCCGCCCTGCTGGTTCACGAGCCACGTGGAAGGTCTGACCACAAGGCATTGGGAAGCTGCCCCACCCAGCGAAACAGCTTCATGTACCCCGAAAAGGCAACACCAATTTAAAAAGCTGCTTTTTGATTGTCGTTGCAGTGAACATAAGAGTGTCACGTGTTTCCCAGAGTGTCACCAAGTTTACTGCGCTGGTACCCAAAGAGCAACAGGAGCAGCATGAAGGACGAATCCTATGCAGGGAAAAATACAGCAGAGGGAAACACAGACATGCAGATGTATAGGTATAACCCGTACACACACACGTACTGTACATGCACGCAGACCTGTGTGTCATTCATCTCTATGAGAACAACCCTAATCCCAGCAATGACGACCCTAACCCTAACCCTAACCCCTCCCAGCCCTAACCTTAACCATAAGTAACCAAACAACTCTCATGAGTTTGGCCATTTTTGATTGCAGTCACAGATCTTTATGAGGGTCTGAAAAATGGTCCCCACAACATTTAAATAACAGGTTTTTATCACATTGTGGCGGACATTTGGTCTCCACAATGTGATATAATCCTAATTCACACACACACACACACACACACACACACACAGACAATCTTCAAAGGCGCATTTGAAAGAACATAAGAAGCCTGTAGCTGCCCCCCACCCCCTCCACCTGGAAGAATGCTGAAAGCCCGTCCATTAACCTTTCCCCCCCAGGCAGGCCCCCTCTTCGGCAGGGGGCTTTGAAGTGAGCGTCTCACATGGAGGGATGGGAGTGGGGGGCGTCAGTGCACGCCTGGCTGTAAAGTTCATAGTGACCCCTACCCAGGGACAGTGACCTGCCCCCCCCCGCCAGTCCCTTCTGCCAGCTCGCCTTGCTTCCGCATACCTGCCGCCCCCCGAATCCAGGCACTCTGTCATGCCCCCCCCAGGCGCCGCGTGGCTCAGTGGGTTAGGACGCCGTACCCTAGGGCGTGCGATATGAACAGGCTCATATCTCGATATAAGTCATCTCATATCTCCATAACAATATACATTAATGTGAGCAGTAGTGGCTTGATGGTTAGGGAAGCCCACTTGTAATTGAACGACTGGTGATTCGAATCCTGACCTGTAAGGTGCCACTGAGGTACCCTGACCAAGGTATTGCCACCCAGGCACTGCTCCCCGGGTGCTGAAAAACTATTTCAAAAAATATTTTCCTGCCCAGACCTCTTAGGGGCTCTGTAGCGGTACGAACTGGACAAAAATCTACAAATAAATAGGAGGGAAGTCACAAATGTAATGCGATCCACAAATAGACAGGAGGTGATTCACGAATCAGGATATGGGCCTCACCTGGTCAGTGAGCCCTGAAGTAGGGCAGTCACATTTACCTGGGTGGTGGTCGTCACCAGAGACACACACAGTGCTCACGCATACACAGACACACACGCCTTGGGGATATTTCTGGAGCTTCCCTGAAGGCCAAACTGTGTGGATATATCAGCCCTCACCTCTCCAAGGCTATAATTCTCCTGGGAAAAGACACTCACTGACCAACAGGGGTACAGAGTGTAAGTCCTCAAGAAGCCTCTGTTCTTAAACATAGTCAGGATTTATTTTTGTGTTTTGCATTGCACTTATTTATTTATAGATTCTTTTGTCCAAAAGACAGACAGACACATGTTTGAGAAGGCAGGGCCAGCCAGTCCCTGGAGCAATTAGGGGTTAAGGACCTCGCTCAGGGCCCCAACGGGCATCACTCTGCTGACCACAGGCGTCAGGAAACATACCAATTAAAAATAAGAGTCAGCATGAGGTGCCCAGGATGACGGGAAGGTGAATGTGAAGCAGGAAGATGCCCTGGGTTCTCTGCATGCTCTCGGAAGAATCCTACCTTTACCATGGTGTCTCAGGTTCAATCAATGCCTCAGACCAAGCAGCTGAAGCGGTTCTACATACAGTAAGGAGGGTAACTGTGAGTCAATACGATGCCCGAGGCAGCAGTGAAACTGTATGCGGACCATAAATACAGTAATAACAGTGTACAGAAAGCCAGGGTCTGCATGCAGGACCACGTTGTGCAAGGACTCTGCGGGTCTCTCTGGGCTGTCTGGGGTGTCTTTGGGCTGTGTCTAAGACCTCTCAGGACTGCGTCTGGGGCGTCTCTGGGATGTGTCTGGGGCGTATCTGGGCTGTCTGGGGTGTCTTTGGGCTGTGTCTAAGACCTCTCAGGACTGTGTCTGGGGCATCTCTGGGCTGTGTCTAAGACCTCTCAGGACTGTGTCTGGGGCGTCTTTGGGCTGTGTCTAAAACCTCTCAGGACTGTGTCTGGTGCATCTCTGGGGCCTCTCTGGGCTGTCTGGGGCGTCTCTGGGCTGTGTCTCAGACCTCTCAGAACTGTGTCTGGGGCGTCTCTGGGATATGTCTGGGGCGTCTTTAGGCTGTGTCTAAGACCTCTCAGAACTGTGTCTGGGGCGTCTCTGGGATATGTCTGGGGCATCTTTGGGCTGTGTCTAAGACCTCTGAGGACTGTGTCTGGGGCATCTTTGGGGCCTCTCTGGGCTGTCTGGGGCCTCTCTGGACTGTGTCTAAGACCTCTCGGGACTGTGTCTGGGGCGATTCTGGGATGTGTCTGGGGCGTGTTTAAGACCTCTCAGGACTGTGTCTAAGACCTCTCAGGACTGTGTCTGGGGCGTCTCTGGGGCGTCTCTGGACTGTGTCTAAGACCTCTCAGGACTGTGTCTGGGGCGTCTCTGGACTGTGTCTAAGACCTCTCGGGACTGTGTCTGGGGCGTCTCTGGGGCGTCTCTGGGGCGTCTCAGGACTGTGTCTAAGACCTCTCAGGACTGTGTCTGGGGCGTCTCTGGGGCGTCTCTGGACTGTGTTTAAGACCTCTCGGGACTGTGTCTGGGCTGTGTCTAAGACCTCTCTGGACTGTGTCTAAGACCTCTCAGGACTGTGTCTGGGGAGTCTCTGGGCTGTGTCTAAGACCTCTCAGGACTGTATCTAAGACCTCTCAGGACTGTGTCTGGGGCCTCTCTGGGCTGTCTGGGGCCTCTCTGGACTGTGTCTCAGGTTCCTCTAGGCTGTCTCTAGGCCTTTTTTGGGGTTTCCCTGAGCCATCTCTGGGGTCCATCTATGGGCTGTCTCTGTTAAACGGTGCACTGAAATTTTCGCTGGACCATTTGGCTGAGTGAATTTCAGAAGCTAAACTCTCACCTGCTCCCCCTCCCTATTCCTCCCTCCCCCTCTGTAGCCGGCTGATTGGCATACTGCCCCCTCCCCCCACCAGTAATGGCCTGCAGATGGTGAGGTGATGCCCACCTGGCACCACTTAGGTAAGGTGGCACTTTACTTCTCTGCATAGGGCTGCCATGCTGGGGTCACACATACAGACACACACACACACACACACACACACACATACGCAAACACAGACATACAGACACAGATACACACACACAGACCCAAAGATACACATTCATGTTTGTATCCATATTGTATCCATTGTGTCCATTCATTTTTATGGGAAAAACTCCTAATCCCAACAATGACAACTTTTACCATAAGTCACCAAACAAAATACAAGGGTTTTGACTTATTTAGTTTTTAGACTTCAGTTTCGGATTTTTGAAGGGACAATTTCGGGGCCTGAGTTTCTGAAAAATGTCCTAAAAAGGTCAAAATAACAGATCACATTTGATCACATTGTGGAGACATTTGGGCCCCATTACAGTAACCTACAGGTACACAGCCACACGCCCTCTGAAAAAGATGCATATTTAACTATCTCTGTTTTACTCGGTAGCGCTGATTTAATAACACGGTGAGGCAAAGTTACCCTTCTTAACAGCCAGCTCCCTCTAGAAAGCAGAGGGTGCAGTACCAACCTTGAGCAGAGGGGGCAATGTTGCTCAGTGTGAGGGCACAGGTCCAGAGAATCCAGAGTGATAATGCCATGCTTGTGGGCCGGGTTGGGGCGTGGCCAAGACAGGGTGAGCGTGGTCAGCGTTCTGATTGGCTCCTCCACTCACACCCACTCTGGGAGGGAGAGCCTGAGGAAAAATACACAATAAAGAAGAATATTTGTTTTATACAGAACAAAGTACTCAGCAAACTGTAGCTGGGAATGATAGTCAGTGTGTGTGTGTGTGTGTGTGTGTGTGTGTATGCAACAGCCACTGTGGAAGGATGGAAGAGCCCCATCAACCCCTCAGTGTCCTGTTGATTGCTTCCTAAGGGTTTCCTACACAGACCAGGCTGCTGTGTGTCCATGCCCATGTGTGTGTGAGTCTGTCTGCATGTGCAGCTCTGTGCAGCTGACAGACAAGGCAGTGGAGTCACCCAGTCTGCTGAACAGAAGCCTCATTCTGTGTTTCTCCCTCCTTTGATTCCCCTCTGTCTCTCCCTGCCTCCGTGCCTAATGCCAGCCCTGCTTCTCCTCCTGCTGGTGTTTTTCCCTCCTTTGATTCCCCTCCGTCTCTCCCTGCCTCCATGCCTAACGCCAGCCCTGCTTCTCCTCCTGCTGGTGTTTCTCCCTCCTTTGATTCCCCTCCGTCTCTCCCTGCCTCCATGCCTAACGCCAGCCCTCCTTCTCCTCCTCCTGGTATTTCTCCCTCCTTTGATTGCCCTCTGTCTCTCCCCGCCTCCGTGCCTAATGCCAGCACTTCTTCTACTCCTCCTCCCAGGTTTCTCCCTCCTTTGTCTTCCCTCCGTCTCTCCCTGCCCACCTCACAATGCTCTCCTTCTCCTCCCCATTTCATCTCCTGTCAGTGCTGTTTTCCGCCACCGCTTCATTCTCATGCATGTATTAGCATGTCAACCTGAGGTCCACTCAAAGACTGAAGCAAGACTAAGAGGGGCTTGCAGGCTTTAGACGCTTCCGGGTAAAACTGATTTATCTCGGCTAATTGCAGAGGGGTTACCTGAAACTCCACCCAAATTTAGCAACAGCAACACACACATGATTCCAGGGAAACTGCCCGTAGTAATCAAAGCAGAAGTTGACCACAATACCACCATTAATTAGCCAGGCAGAAACTGACCACATGTCTAATATAACTGCGTATATGACAGGAGCTGAAAATATCACTACCTGTAGTTAATATGTCATGAATTGATTGCATCACTATCTGTAGTTCATATGCTAAGAGCTGATGACATCAATGCCTTTAATTAATATGCCACTAACTGATTGCATCGTTGCCTTTACGTAATATGACAGAAGATGATGACATCATTGTGAAAATGCCAGGAGATGATGACATCATTGTGAAAATGCCAGGAGTTGATGACATAGTGAAAATGACAAAAGTTGATGACATAATGAAAATGAGTTGACCACATTCTTATTTATCATGGCCTTTGTTGAGTGACTGGGTGTCATTAGTCATTCTGCTCCCAGGTTCCCCTGAAGCCTCCTGGTTCTGATGACCTTCACTGATATTTACCATCCTCTCTGGTGGCCTACTGAGACCAAAGAGAACACGGGCCCAAGCACTGAGATCAGAACCGGGTTACTTATGATGTTTGAGACAGCATGTATGTGTGTGAATGCATGTGTGTGTGTGGATTAGGTTTATATTGCATTGTGAGGACCAAATCCCCCCCCCACAATGTAATTAAAAACAAGTTATTTTGACGTTGTGGAGACCATTTTTCAGGTCCCCACAAAAATCTGTGAATGCAATCAGAAAAGCAAAAATGCCAAAAGTCTCATGGTAATAATACAAAGTTATTTTTCAAAAGTACATATTAAGGTCATGGAACCAGGCACAAGGTAGGTTTGGGGGTGCGGCCATCCAGGTCATGTGACAAGCACACTGCTTACTTTGAGCCTTATTCCCAACTGAGATTTGATTTCTCTCTCAGAGTAAATGCCTCCCACACAGCTGTAGCCCTTCCATGACCTAACAACCATTTAATATATTCATAGTCCTGTTTTTCCTAGTTTTGAGAGCCATCTTACTGCTATTTGTCCACCCTGTGGCTTTTGTTGGACCCACATCCCACATGCGTCCCTACTCCTTCCTGCCATGCGTGTGTCACATGGTTTACCATTGCCTCTAAAGTGAGACTCATGGCTTCATTGTGGGAGGTCGAAGGTCAGCGACCCATGCATGAGTGATCTGGCTGCACCCCCAAAAGCACAGGACACCTATGCAGCAGATAATGTGGCTTTTTTTACTTCTATGCTGTGAATGTCCCAGCAGGCTGCATATTGATCTGCATCACTGACATGCCATCATGCATGAGTGTGTACATTTGAGCAACTAGTATTTCAAAATAAAATGCGAATGGCACAACAAGCTAGCTGTGAGGATTAAGTGCTCTTGTGTCCAACTGCTGACTCACTTCATAAGACATCCCCCTCATCCGATTGGCTGTCAGCCGCCACACAGCAGCCAATCGGTATGGTCCACCCTCTGGGCCTTGTGCCATACCTCACCATTGTTTTTTCACCCTTCATGCCACCTCCGTCCCTTAACGGCACAAGGTCACGCCTGTGCACCTCCACAGAGAGAAATACAGAGGAAGGAAGGGCAGACTGGCGAAGGGGAGGACAAAGTAAGAGGGAAGGCACAGGATGGGGAGGGAATGCTGGGTAAAACTCACATCTGGAGAGTCAGCAAGAGCGTGGAACCCAAGCGTGACCTGCGTCACTTACTTCAAACCCAAAGAACACCTCACTGCGTGCTGATACGCTTTCACAGAACTGAACGTCAGCGTGTCCTTAACCGAGTGCACATCCATATACTGTATGTGGGTTTTAAGCACACACACACTCCCTGTGGGAAGAACAGACTGTGCTTCTGTAGCATATCACAACACACTTGGGTCTTACAGCGTTCTGTTGTCCATGTAAGAAAAACCATCAAAATAAAACAAACTCTGTCTGGAAAATGAGTCAATCATCATGCTTGTGGACATGTGGGTGCGTGCACAAGGGGTCATGTGCACGAGTGTGTGAGCACTCCTTGATATCTACACGAGTGTGCGCAAGTGATCGTGCAAACGATCGTGCCTCTGAGGGAGAGCTTCAGGCACATATTAGGGAGGGTATGCGTGCGTGTCACAGGCTGACAGGACAGACGCCAGCATCAGCGCAAACAATGACAAACTCCAAGGGAGTTCAGATGCATTGGCGGATCAAAGTGGCGCAGAGCCAGAGATGAGTCATTACCGTCAGAAAGAGAGACACTGATAAAACTGGGAGGGAGGGAAGGAGGGAGGACAGGTAGCTAAAGGAGAGAGATAGGAGGAGGATGGCAGCAAGCGAGAAAGAGGGAGAGAGAGAGAGACAGCAGTGGTCTCACGTTCGCTGCTAGGCAACAGTCAGGATGGGAGTACACTGGGGGATTCTGATTGATAGTGATTCTCCAACATCTCCATTTCTCTCCTCGCACTGTTTAGTCTCTACCTTTCCCTTCCTCCTCTCTGCCCCGACCTGTCCTTCTCTACCCCTGCCCCCTGCCACTGTTCGCCCCTTTCCATCTCCTCCCCTGCTAACCCCTGGCCTCCCCCCTCCAATCTCAGGATGCAGATCTGGCCTGCCCGCACATCGACCTGCATTCCGAGTATCGCCAGCAGCGTCTAATGGAGGTCTGGACAGAAGCCTGGCGTGCACATCCAGCTGCAGTTACAGCAGTACGTCAGGTTGCCATGTGCAGCTTTGCACCCAATAGAATTAGTTTCTGTTTCAAATTCTCTACTGTCTCTAGGACCCTAATACTGCATAGTTTTAAACTGCTATGTCCATTTCGGATGTTTCATATTCAGGGCACCACAACTATCTTTGCTCCATTACCAGCCAGTTAAGGCCATTGTCTTCTTATAAATATCTATCATTTTTTTTCTTCATCAGCACTGTGGTCTTGCACTAACCTGGGTTGTGGATTTCATTACTCGCGAGAGATTCAGCATGCTCAGGCTTTCAGCAGGCCAAACACACACACACACACACACACACACACACACACACACAGGGACGCTTGCTGCTGTGTTGCTTACATGCTTCAATCCAAACCCACTGAAGATGATAGGCTGCTCCCCTGATGAGACACATATCAATCAGATGCTACACCGGCTGTTGGGTCACTATAGATGGTGAGACACTGTACGTGCTTGGTCGAGGAGCTGAGGGTCACTAGAGATGGTGAGACACTGTACGTGCTTGGTCGAGGAGCTGAGGGTGACTATAGATGGTGAGACACCGTATGTGCTTAGTCGAGGAGCTGAGGGTCACTAGAGATGGTGAGAGACACTGTACGTGCTTGGTCGAGGAGCTGAGGGTCACTAGAGATGGTCCCAGACAACCTAAGCCCATGGCTAGGGTCACTGGAGATAGTTAGAGACACTTGATCTAGGAGGTTAGAGTCACTGCAAATTATCATAAAATACCAAGATCCAGATCCCGTGGCTTAAAGTCACTGCATATGGTCAGAGACACAGAATGATGACAGTCTAAAGGCTAGTAGTGCCTTCTTGTTAGCTGACCTTGCTGGCTAATCACGTTAATTTAATGCATCCCTTCCTTACTCCAGTCCTCCAAATGCCCCTGAGCACCAGTTGCTGCACTACTACAGAGCAATGTCCTCAGTCCTATCTTCTGAGAGCCAAGAAGCTGTTAAACTCAAGCAGTAGTTTGGTCATGCGGGACCAGGTGCTGTGTGGCCTCTCCATCTACCCATGCCCCCCCCATCCCTGCCTTCTTGTTCCTCATTCCCCTCTCAAGATGAAAGTATCCAAATGATCTGCGGCCTCAGACCCGAATAACAGAAGCATCCTTCAGGTGGTGTGTTGAATGGTGAAGAGATAGAAGTAGTTTTGCGGTAGGCATCCGAGCGAAGCTCAAGGCTCTCCCTCCATCTCCATGATCCCTGACTCCTCTTCTCCACTCTGCTTTGTAGCTGTCCTGTTCTCCTGCTGAATCTGCCCCAGAGAGCCTTTGCTCTGAGGACGCCTGTGAGAAACAGGAGCGCCCTGAATCCCACCCAGACTCACCCTCCCTGCTCCCCATTCTACCTTCCTTCCAGCTTCTCTCCACTCCCAGTTATCCTTTCATCTACACTACGAGTTCCCACAACTGCGCAGGTCATTCTCACACTGGGAGGGGGCTGCATGGTTCAGGGTTAGACACTCACTAGCTATTTCTTTCATGCATGCATCCTTCTAGAGTATTAACCAATAGAGAGTTGCAATGAGACAGCAGTCTGTCACGAAGCACAGTGCACGTTACACGGCTGTGCAGTTTATCACGGGACACGTGCGTATATACACACACACACACACATACACACACACACACACACACTGGATTGTAATTATGTCTTTGTGGGGACTCTCCACTCATTTCTCCAATCCCAACATGATGACCCTAATCCCCACTCAGCCATAACCTTAACCACTAAGAACAAAACCAAATATGAGACTTTTGCCATTTTTAGTTTGTTGGGACCTAAGAAATGGTCCCTATGACATCAAAATGACGGGTTTTTATTACATTTTGGGGGACATTTTGGGACACACACATACATATAATGTAAGGGGAATTATGAGACACTGACAGAACCATGTGTCTTTGAAATGTGGAAAGAAAAATGATGAAGACCCAGGCAAATTATTCTCATTAAACTGTATGCATTTCATTATTCCAAACTTCTTTTCATATCTTCCAATAAAATCTGCTCCCTGTCATGTCCTTTGACAAACTTCCACTACAACTTGACTGCAAGTGTGATAGATCCTCTCAAAAAAAACACTCCTAGATGCCCAGTCCAGATAAAAGGCTGGAATTAAATATCTGAGTACTTCGCGGCTGCTTTCTCGTGACAGAGGCTTGGTCGCCACCGAGTGCTGCAGTCAAACTTTTCAGGTTTTTAAGCTCATCTGCCAGTCTGTCAGTCGGCGTGCACCATGTGGGATGCGGCAGCAGAATGGTTGCACCTTGTGTCAATCACTTTTCATTGGTTGGCACTGGAGCAGGAAGGGGAGGGGATGGCTGAGGACTTGTCACATTCTGCCAGACTGAAAGTACTAGCAGATGGAAAGCTCCCAGTGCATCCACCCATTTTTCAGTGTTGTCTTTATCCTTTTAGATTCCTGTTTTCCACACTCTGAGGTTATGAGTGATAGGTGATAAAGAGGTGTTTTGCTTCTCTCCTGTGTTTCCCCCAGAACTTGGGCGGTTTGCAGTGTCTTTGCTGTGTCCGGCCTGAAGCCTAGAGCCCCAATGATGCTCCTTTTCCAGAGGAGGCCAGGGAGCTCCTCTTCCAGTGACATGCTGTGAATTCCCGGAGTGTAAATGATGGATGCACGCTTTCCAACAGCACGCCGAGGGGTTGGCAAATGGAAAGATCTGGGCTGTTGGTTCCCGTTGTAGCAGAACTGCAAACATCCCCTGAGGAATGTGACAAAACAACTTCTGTCGTATGCTGTGGGTGTATTATTTCAACAGAGAAAATGATTAATTCTACTAATTGTATGAATTAAACCCACTAAATTCAATTAAATATAAGCAGAATCTATCGGATCTATGGGTGATGGCATAGGAATATAACAGTAGCTCACTAATTGGATTGTGCTGACAGGCAATCATATGTCCAAGGGTCTCCAGAATGCTGGTGCATTAAGTGCCTCCCTTCCTGTCATCAGCACATGTGTTCAGCCTGGTATCTCACACAGCTAACCAGAGGCCAAAAGTATGGGATCAAGTAGGCTACCACCTCTTCCCAGCAACTGGCCAGCAACACACAGCCTGCTTCCCGCTTTTGCAGTTGGTGTATGGAGAGGGTTATGCTGCCTTGGGAAGACAGGGAGGCGAAGTCCGGCCTCCGTAGTCATCTTGTTAGTGACGGAGTGCAACATCATAGGTGAGGTAGGCGAAGCCTTCATCCAATGGGAATCTCGCCGTGAGGATTGTGAATGCCCCGCATCTGACACAGATGATTCCAGAAAGGAAAACACCTGTCCTCAGGGCAGGACGGTACTTCCTTGGCAGTAGTGATCCAGAACCCTGCCGGTAGGCGCACGTGTGGCCATGTGTCCACAGCAATTGTGAACCGTTTCAGAGTCCAGCTGGCACGTGCATGAGCTGTTCCTCCACTCAATGCCACAATGCCAGCTGAACGCCCATCAAAGCTCGAGATGGCTATCTTTCATTAACCTTTGTGCAAGCTCACCAATGACCAAGCTTACATAGCCTACATTTACAGTTTAACACAGAAAGGCCAGCTGAGAGCTAATTATCTCCAGCAGTAAGACCCAGGTTGTTCTAAATTTGGACCACAGTAAAATCTTTACGATACCATGTACAAAACTGGGGCGGTGGTGGCTTCATTTGCCCCCTCTCCCCCCTGTCAATGGCCAGCATGCCGCCAGAGGGTGTGGGGAGGAGGATAAAGCAGTTTCCCCATGATTTCCCCGAGATGTTAGCACACACTGCCAGCCCGCTCACACCCCATATACTTTCATAGTCACATGAGTGTCGTCCTAATCGGCCCAGGCAGTGATAAAACTTTATTAGTTTGTTATTTTTTGGCTTGTCACAGATCAATAGGGTAATAAATAAGGTCTGCGTCCTTCGTTAATAAAAACACTTCTCAGGACTCTCCAGACACTTATCCCTGAGCGGTGAGGATGCCTTCAGATTAGTCAGCTGTTTTTCTGATGAGGACAAGCATTTCCGTATGGAATCGTACTGGCTGGCTGCCGGGAGCAGCAAGCTCTGACTGGTGGCCGCATTGCTCCTCTCTGTTCACATTTCATGCTCCGCACTTCTGCACTGGTGTTTACGAACCATTACCATAGCGAGGTGGTTAACGGGAGAGACCTTCTGGGGTCGAGTCATTTTATCCCCTAGCAGCAGGAATTTATACTCATTTACCCAAGGTCCAGTAATTGTGCATGTTTGTCTTTCCTGAGGTTCCCACTCTTGTGTTAACGTCACTTCATTCAGTTCCTTCCCCATACCACTGAGGACATCATTCAGCAAAAACCACAGAAGGCAAAAATGTACTAAAGAACATACTAAAGAACATGTTAATTATTGTAAATTTACTTACAGGCTTATCTTGCCTTTTGCATTAGAACTCCCATGAACTGCACGCATCTTGGGTATTTATATATTAAGTCAGTATTTACTTAAGGTGGTTTTACAGAGATGCCTGTATTAATTATTCTTTAAGGTCTATAAAATAACTGGGAGACTTTAGCCCGCTATGTTCAACTTTGAGCCGATAACCCAAAGTGAGATTCTGACTCAGGTGGGGGCCAGATGTAGCAGGATGCCCCATACAGCTTTCCCCAACATAAATAGGCTGTCACATGGTTCTGCTTGCTGTCCGGGGGCTCTCACGGAACGCATAAGGAAGGTGCTTGACCCGGAATTGCTCCAGAACAAGAAACAAATCAGCTAAGTGTCTCTTCCTCGTTCCTCAGTCCCAGGGGTCTATTAAAGTCAACCACATCACAAATATGTATCATCAACGGGCACATAAATCACAAAGTTTATGCCACTTGGATAATAAAACAAATAAATTATATGAGGACTGAAGGAGGCTCAGGGAGGTGAACACTAGGAAATGATCAGTAGAGAAGGAGAAGCCCAGGGAGATGAGCATCATAAGGTCAACGGCCACAATCATCAGGGTCAACGGCCACATTCATCAGGGTCAACGGCCACACTCATCAGGGTCAACGGCCACATTCATAAGGGTCAACGGCCACATTCATCAGGGTCAACGGTCACATTCATCAGGGTCAACGGCCACATTCATCAGGGTCAACGGCCACATTCATAAGGGTCAACGGCCACATTCATCAGGGTCAACGGCCACAGACAGCAGGGTTAATGGCTACATTCATCAGGGTCAACGGCCACATTCATCAGGGTCAACGGCCACATTCATCAGGGTCAATGGCCACATTCATCAGGGTCAATGGCCACATTCAGCAGGGTCAATGACCATGGACTGCAAGGCCTGGTACATCATGATAATCATTAATATGCATGTGTTGGAGGATAAAGTGGGGATAATCATCCCATATTATATCAGTTGTCATATTATGACATATCAACAATTAAATCATGTCATATCAGTCATAATATCCATTCTAAATGTTGCAATCAACTTACTTACATAGTAAATTCTGTAGTACTTGTAACAATTTGAGTCCTCAGCTACAAAAACAACCCATCCAGAAAGCATGACCTCAACGAGGGACACGCCATCTCCCAGAGGGGTGTACTTTCTCCGCAAGGACCATACCACTGACGTACAGGTAGCAGTGATCTGCACTGCAATCATTTATTCCCCATTCGGAGGACCTGGGAGATTCCTGGAAGCGCACAGCAGTACTCACACAGCAGGAGATTCCGTTTCCATAGTGTGCAGTAAACACATGCAAACACCAAAGTGTTACCCCCCCCCCCCCCCCGCCACAGTGGTGCCCACTGGCAGGCAGATGAGCAGTGTGTAAAGACCAAGCAGTCAGATACTCATCTGCTTCTCACGCTCTCTGCACTGAGAATCACGAAGTCAGCAATCTGCTAGCAATCACATCGGCCGTTCACGCCAGGGATCCTGCTGCGGGATCATAATTGCCAGGGTGCTTTTCACCAGCTACGTGTCTTTGTATTCCAGCATCAAGAATTCATGGGAAACGGGTGGTTATAAACTGTACAATGGGTTGGGGGGGGGAGGTGTCGTCTTTCAGTTCAGATACCATGACACAGGAATGTAATGTTCACTGGTGTTAGGATCAGAGATGAAACATGACTGATCTGCGGACTGGTTGGCCTGCCCACGGGGTCCCAGAGCGGAGGGGAGTGGGTGTCTCTGCTATGACAGAAGGAGGGCAGCTCATCTCCGGCTCCATCTTAAAAGGGTTTTGCTGGCAGTAAACAAGGCAAGATCGACGCTGGCCGGAATCCCCTCCTGAGGGACATGTGAAGACCGCATTCACAATCTGAATTCGTTAGGCAGTGACACACTGATGCTGATACGCCGCAGCAAACAGCCAGGTAACCTCAGAAGGCTGCACGCAGATCCATGCAGGATCCATGCAAATGTCCCAGGCCCACAGATTTGCTAAGTAAATAAACATTTGCAAGGGGCAGAGATGCCATGCAGGGGAGCATGAGGCCCTCTCCCACAGGCGAGCATTTCCATACACTGTGCAGCAACGCCCATAAATAAAGGCAGGTTTTAAAATACGACCTGCAGTCCCAAGAGCCAAGCCAGACTTATGGGCTCAGGAGTCGGGCTGTCGTGTGACATGACAGCGGGGGGGGCTTGCGGGAAGATGTGTGGCTCATGAGGGGAGGGTGAGGGCCCCCACATTAATGGCTGGCTGGAGAGAGTCCCAAAATCTCCGCCTGATACCTCTCAGTTCAAGCGGCTGGAAGAGGTTGCTGCACCCCCCACTGGGGATAGGGGGCGCCAATATCAACACTGGGGGCGCTGTATTCTTAGACCTAAGAGGGGGCCCGGGGGCAGCGAGACTCCAGAGATTTTGGGTAGAGTGCCACCATGGCCAGTTTATTTTTAAAATGTGCAAAATCCACAAAAGCAACATCAGTGTGCTGCAGGGTAACATAGTGTCCGAGCTGCATAGCGTTTTACGCACAAGCCGCATCTCATCCACACACCTCCCGCTGTGATTCCACACATGTACCTGTGAGGACAGGGGCATGAATCCAAAGGGAGCACGGGGCGTTGCGGTAAGCAGCCTCACTCTAGCTCTCCTGACACCACCGGCCTTTATAGACCAGCCTTGTTAATGTTAAAATGTGTTGCGGCAACAGGTCTTCTGGGGCAATGGAAGGAGACCTGTCGTCCGAGGAGAGACCCAGCAGGAGGAACAGGACCATCAAAGGCTGCTCAAAGTCTCTGGGAGAGAGTCGTGATCCTCTCGAAGTGCATGTCAAAATTCCCAGAATGCCATGCTGTGGGTACCACCCCCCACAGGGGAAGACGGCCTGCAGATTACTTGCTGCATCAGCTGCCTTGCCCCTCTCAAAGCAGAATTGTGTTACTGGTCATTGTTGGAAATATGATCTCCTCCGGGTGCTGACAGGCACAAAGAGAAGAGCGACCCCTTCAGGCAATTACGGGTTGCCACAGTTGTTGTGCTGTGTTGTGTAACACACCAGCTCTCACCATCCGAGGAGACCTGGACAGACATTTATAGGCCTTTATACACAGTGAGATGTTTTCCCTGGAGCCACTTCAAGGCTGGTTACTCTGCTCACGCAGCAAATCAGCAGCAAGTTCTCCTACTGGGACCTCCTGCAAGCCGTCAGTCACACATCTGGGCCCCCCAGCCTCGGAGTGCACACCAGGGTCCATGTCATGTGTCATTCTGCACCAATCAGCAGCCTTCGTCGCTCTCAGAGGATGGTGACTGGCATGTACATTTACAGCCAATTAGTGCCTACACCGTTAAAACATGGCATCGGTGTTAATCATCGGCATGACTGAAAGATGCAGACCCCAACATAAGAAATTTCATGCTGAAAGTCTTATTTATTTGTTCCCTGATGCCTTTTATAACGCAGAACTTTAGGCAGTCTAGTCTTACCAACGCAGATTATCCATTTCCCAGGTATTTACAAGGTTCAGCTTGTTACCCTAAACGGGGAGAAAGGCATGCTGAGTCCTCCTCCCTGCTCTGGGTGGGGAGCTCCTGCCTGCCGTGCATGTAGGGCGCCCCCTTCATGTGAAGTCGGGAATGACTTCATGGCTCCCTGCTGCTCTGTGACTGAGTTGTTGCCGCTTTCCATATAGTAGAATTTGCATTACTATGCTTACTCTAGCTTGGCAGCTGAAGACAGGAGTCCCATGGGCGCCTGAAGCTGGTTTTGTGCTGCGGACTTGGCTTTACACTGGTCAGCTGCTGCATCCACGCACATAGAATAAAATACACGTCAAGGCAGTTAATTCACAGTGGCACCATACACGCAACTAAAGAAGTTTCCAGACGGTCGTGCACCGGGGCATAGGGGCGGTGTTGCGCCCGCCTGGCGACCCTGACAGCGAGGTGCAGGCGGCAGCGCCGGGGGCTCTCCGCAGGCCCCAGCGCCCTGACCCTGTCAGCAGGCGTTAGCAGCTGTCAGAGACACCACCGGCCCCTGCTAGAAGTGTGTGCCCTCGTTTATCCGGCCCTAACGACTCGCCCTCTCCCTGGTGAAAGGTCAACCCCCAAGTCTAAGAGCGGACAGGCGTGACGGCAGGAGGGGGGGGGGCTGTGCTGGCCGCCCGCACGGGTAACATAGCAACCCAGCTTGATGCTCATGACTGTGCTCATTCTGCTTCTGTGAGAGGGACTGTGCGTTTGTGTGGAATGTGTTACTGTGTGTGCCTGTGGGTGGAGCGGGGGTGGGGCAGTTGAGAGTCTGTCTGTTCGGTGGGGGGGTCTGTGTGTGTCTTTCTGTGCACACTACAGTGTTGTCACACTACAGGGTTGTTGCATCCTCTATAATCATAAAGGCTGATGACACAATTTCTATGCTGGGGAGGGGGGGGGGTTATTGTCTGGGTCCCTGAAAGTCTTCCCATTTCTCCCCCATACAGCCGGCCATGCCCAACTCCCCATAATACCATAGTAATATACATATTTAATTTACCAGGTTAAAAAACAATATTTTGGCATTAGAGCCATTACAGAAATCTTTTGGTTCCAAAGAATCAATATTTCACCATGCATCCACACATCCTGAGCCTAGGGCCCAGTACTGCCTCCCCCCATGCATCCACACATCCTGAGCCTAGGGCCCAGTACTGCCTCCCCCCCATGCATCCACACATCCTGAGCCTA
>JAODKF010000103.1:1210223-1220744 GCA_026779585.1 Mormyrus proboscirostris
ACCGGGACACAAGACCAGATGCCATAATGCCACCTGCTGCACCGGATCACAAGACCAGATGCCATAATGCCACCTGCGGTACCGGAACACAAGACCAGACGCCGTAATGCCACCTGCAGTACCAGAACACAAGACCAGATGCCGTAATGCCACCTGCGGTACGGGGACACAAGACCAGACACCATAATGCCACCTGTGGCACCGGGACACAAGACCAGACACCGTAATGCCACCTGCTGTACCGGATCACAAGACCAGATGCCATAATGCCACCTGCCGTACCGGGACACAAGACCAGACGCTGTAATGCCACCTGCTGTACCGGATCACAAGACCAGACGCCGTAATGCCACCTGCCGTACCAGAACACAAGACCAGATGCTGTAATGCCACCTGTGGTACCGGGACACAAGACCAGACACACTAAGAGCAGATACAGATAGAATGTGAATCAATTCACACAAGTTACTTTCCCTACTGCAAATTCAGATGGAATTTTAGGATTTCAGGAGAATAGCATTTTGAATATAAAGGACGATAAACTTTTTTATGCACATTCATCTGTCTGTTTATCTGGGCTGAATGGTATAGCGGCTACTTTAGCCGTATTATGCAGACAATCTGATTTTATTTATATTTACTTGACAGACGTTCATGGTTTAAGTCATCGCTAATGGAATTCTTGCATATAATTACACAATAAAATTTTTATCTGAGCTCATACAAATTATTGAGCAATTGATCATCTTCTATTTTAGTTCCTGAGGTTACAGGCCTATTTCTCTGCTTTCCGAAGTCAGGAATTAACCTGAGAAAACAAACCAATTCATTTGAACCTTTTGCAAATCCCAAGCAGAGAACATTTTATTTATGAAGCTACAATCTTCTTTGAGTTCAGCTCAGCATAATCACTTTTGCTTATTATCTTTTATCATCCGCTGTCAGTGTTATAATATTTCATGGACGTTTTCCAGAATTTGTATTTTTTTAAGTGCAAAATTTATCCCATATGCTCAATGTCATTTTCTGTAATTGTATTTACTTGTTCATAAATGAGTGATTGTGATTAGATCTTGATTACTTAATATTTAATAAGACATAGCTGCCATTTTGTTGGGTTTTGTAGTCTATGCTCCTCTGTGCTGCCCAATATGGGGGACAATTATACCCTGCCTCAGCATTGCTGAGTATGTAGATCATCTCTGGCCATTTATCCCTCGCACTTGCTGCCTCACACACAGACGTACTTATTAGCAGACACCCCTCAAACACATAGATGCACTAACACAGGCTGCACACCTGACATAATCAGTTACCACGGCAACATGACCAGCTTGAATTTGCTCTATAGGAGAAGTGCCTTCCTGCACATTGAGTGTTTGACTCGATTAGCAGTCGATGGGTATTAGCATCCCCGCTTAGTGCCAGACCTCCATCAGACGTTAATTTTGGGCTAAACTGTGTTGGCTCGTCATGGCCTTTCTTTAGACCAAAAATAGTTGCTGAAAATCGGGCTGTGTTTAGTCCGTCTGATTTAGTCTAGATTTGCGTCTTGTACTAGCATCTTGGACCACATATAGGCCTAATACAACTATGAAAATAAGATCACATTGAGGCAAGAGACACCATGATCCAAACGTTTGTGTTCTATAGATAGTTGTATGCATACTTTTTACAGACATCTGTTCGACGACCCAAAAACTTTCACTTTTCAACCAAATCTCAATGTTGTTGTGACACCTGCAAAGCCGTCTTTTCAATATCAGTTTCAATAAGTCATTTTTGCTGGGTGTGTAATACAGCTGCCAACATTCTGCGGGCTGACATATGTTATTCTATGTGCTAGGGTCCATTATTCTACATACCAGCCACTATCATTCTTCATATTAACCATCATCATTCAACTAATTAAATAGCATTCCACCAAGAAGTCCTAGTTGTTTTTAAGGCTAATTATTACATTTCTCTATGCTAGCCACATTTTACTTGCTAGCCATTATCACTGCACATGCTAGCATGCTAGTCTTTTTTATATTACACACCAGCGAATGCTCTGTATGCAAGCTATTGACACTGTTACACATGCTTCCATTTGACTAAGCTAATTATCATCATTGCAAATACTAGGCTTTCCTAAGCTGCGTATAGGTTCAACTATAAATCATGATAATGTGTTTTTCTATTTGCTGTGTTTCATCGATTTAGGCCTTACAGTTTAACTCATAGATGTGAATATTTACTGCAGCAACTAGTGTGAATTATCTTGTTAATGGATAATTTAAGTAAACATTAATAATTAAACATTAATATGTTTTTCCCAGCAGCCCCTTTTTCTGAGGCAGGGAGCTGAGGCCCTGAGCCACACTGATATACTTCCCCGACAGCCCTTTTTCTGAGGCAGGGAGCTGAGGCCCTGAGCCACACTGATATACTTCCCCGACAGCCCTTTTTCTGAGGCAGGGAGCTGAGGCCCTGAGCCACACTGATATATTTCCCCGACAGCCCTTTTTCTGAGGCAGGGAACACAGGTCCTGCACCACACTAATGTGTTTCCCTGGCAGAAGCAGAAGACCTGAGCCACACTAATATGCTTCCCTGGCAGCCCTAGTGATGAAGGGTATCTCACCACCCAGAAAGCAGAAGCACAGCAGCACAAGGGACCAAATGAAAAGCGGATAATTTTGAGATGCTATTTGGACAGCTTTGATTTTAGCCATTCACCAAAAGCACATACTCTAGAGAGGAAAACAAATTAGGCACGTTGACTGCTCCACGCAGACTGCATTAAAAAGACGTTAGACTTCAGTTCCATGTGAGGTCCATGACGGCGTGTGTGTGTGTGTGTGTGTGCCTATGTGCGGGGGGTGTGTGTGAATATGAACTAGGATATGAATTTATGTGTCCAACACCAACTCACCCAAAGCTGATGTATGGAGATCAATGATTTTACTGTCATATGACCTTTTATTCAGTAGTCATACAACACATTTCAAATGGTTTCTAAAACGGGAGTTCAGAGAACAAAAAAGCAGGGAATCACTGAGGACCGTTACGGTGCCTATAATGATAGTGAAGAGATAGGCAGGCCTGCCGACTTCTGTCAGTTGGCTGGTGTGAGATTTTCAATTTGAGAGAAGTCTGCACTCACATGCACACACATTAACATGCATACAACAATTTTATTACCTTGTAAATAGTCAGTAGGGTTTGCAAAGTGCCCCAACGCTTTTGGTATATCTCATTTTAGGTTTATATTGGCATAACATAGATTTAAGCTGTAAGTTTTCTTGCATGAGTGTGAGAGTTTGACAGGAGCCCTGAGGGTGGAGAAAAGAGGAAAAGGGAAGAAGTAGGATGGAGATATAGAGGGTTAGGTAGAAAGGAATCCATAGAAATACTGCCAACGCTCCCACCTAGGGTCATGAGCAGCATGAAGCCACAGGCCGTGCACAGTAGTGATGCAGTGGTGATGCTTTGGCTGGATGTTATGTCCAACCCTGGGAACTTTGTGCAGCTTGGTTTACTTATTCAAATAGCTGAGTCACAATAAAAAAAGAAATAATCTTTAAAACATAAAGGATGTGCTGAATTTCATCTCTTGGGAAGGGCAGATTTGCAGAATTGATGTCACTTCTGGCCATGGTGTCTCTGCATACGTGGGTGGGACCCCTTGCTACACCTATGCAAATTGCCCCCTATCTAGCTGTGCTCCACATCTGGATGTCCACAGCAGTGCAGCACCTACAGGAATGCTGTTTGTCACACACACACGCTCCACTCTCATTCAGACATACAGCCCGTGAGAGACTATGAAAGGGAAAAAGAGGATAATCATTAAAAAAAAAAGACATGAAGAAGAGCAAACTGGGTGCCGGGAGAATTTTGCAAACAAAAGTTTTGCAAATCAACATTTTGGCTTCAGATACCATGCAGCGCTGGCCCAGGCACGCAGAGTGAGGTCACGACCCTCCGTATCGCTCAATCCGTCTGTCCCTGTGTTTGCCGTCGAGCAGTGTGCAGCGGGGGTGCTGTTGACACTGCGCAGGGATGCCCATCCCGCCTGCATGCATCTTTTTAAAAGGCATATGCTGCTGTTTGCGTGCAGCCGCTGAACCGTCTCCTTTGTCAGCTTTGGCGGCGTGCAGGCGGGTGTGAAGCCCACCAAAGTATCAGGCAGAAAAGGGGCACACCAACGATGTGGCATCCAAATGTGTGTGTGAGCGCGTGTGTGTGTGTGTGAGCGCGTGTGTGAGCGCGTGTGTGTGTTAACCTTCAGCTGTAATCACTATCTGACTGGTGTGTTTTCTGTGTTTTCCTTGTATAATATGTTTGAAAATTATTATAATTAATAAAAAAACTGAATACAACAAATTCCAAATGTTAATATAAAAATTATATTGCTTTGGGAAAATAAGAACTGTCCTTGGCAATAAAGTAGTTTTGAGCTGAAGTGAATTAAACAAAAAGAAACCCAGAAAGAGAGTCATCAGGGGAAATGAAAGTGCAGAGCGCTAGCAGACAGGAAGGGAGGGAGGGAGGGAGGAGGAGAAGAAGGACGGCAAAGGATAGAGGAAAGTGAAAACTGGGGATAGGAAGGGAGGGAGGGGCCACAAAGAAGAGGGGAGGTAAAAAATAGGGGATGGATTGATGGAAAAGAAGAATGAGTACAAAAGACAGAGGGAGAGGTGGAAGAATTGCAAAGTGGGGGAAAAACAGGATATGGTGATAGAAAAGAGAGTGCAGGAGACAGAGGGAGGGAATGGAGGGATATCAAAAAAAGGGGCGTTAAAACAGGATGAGGTGACAGAAAAGAGAATGTGCAGGAGACAGAGGGAGGGAATGGAGGGATAGCAAAGGGGAATTAAAACAGGATGAGGTGACAGAAAAGAGAATGTGCAGGAGACAGAGGGAGGGAATGGAGGGATAGCAAAGAAAGGGGTGTTAAAACAGGATGAGGTGACAGAAAAGAGAATGTGCAGGAGACAGAGGGAGGGAATGGAGGGATAGCAAAGAAAGGGGAGTTAACAGGGTGGGGTGATGTAAGAAACATTGCCGGCAAAAGAGAGAGGTTATGGAGGGATAGCAAAGGAAGGGGAAAAAAGCAGGATGGGGTGATAGAAAAGAGAGGCAGAGAGTGCAGAAGACAGAGTTATAATCAGAGGAAATGTCTGGATAAAATGGCTGCAATTACAGAGTGGAGATTTAATAACAGAGAGAGTTGCTTGATGGGTTTTTCTCATAGGGGCTCCTCTGAGACACACACGCACATTGTACAGTGTACCTGTTCATGGACGCTTACCTGGGCATTCGGATTAAATAAGTGTAACAAAATACTTGGCCTAAAGTTGCTTTTCTGTGTGTTACACCATGTTATAATTGTGTGTAAGACAATAGATAACAAGCAGTAAATCTGCAATGTTGCAGAACACCTAGAGGGACTTTACAGTGCAGTCCTGTTCATCAGCCACGCTACTACAGCACTATGTTGCCTGTCACACTGCACACGCTCCGTGTGCACAAACCTCCATGGGCCAGATATCATGTGGCTCTGCCCGTTCAGATCCAGCACTCTCCGTTGGCCGATACGTGTTTCAGTGAATTGAATAATATGTTTTAACACAGTTTACAAAACACAGAGGTGGAGAATAAGTGGGAAGTCATTTAAAAGAAGAATGATGCTCTGAAAGCATGAATATGGGCTCCTCTCACTGTGCAGGAGAGCAGAAAGGTGGAGGCAGATCTCCCGAGACGGAGGCACAGAGAGTGACACATTTAAATAAAATTAAATGACATAAAACAAAGTGGTGAGAGTCACACTGGGAGCAGGGAATGAGGAAAGAGGGCAGAACAGCATGGAATAAAGGGGGAATGAGCAGCTGTGAGACAGGCGACACACAAGCCAGACCTCCCTCAGACCTGAGTAACAAGCTCAAACTGAGGTTACTGGCATGACTGAAAACATACTTCCCCCTGTTAATCCCTCTGAAGAACACTAAGGAGAACCCGATGAGGAACCATCTGAAGAACAACTTCGAAAACCTATGAAGCACAAAGCAGAGTGGTGAAGGCAGCACACTCAATGGGCTCGAACTCCCCGCCAGCTTTCGTTGTTATGCTCTTTGCAGCAGCAAAATGAGTGTTAATGACAATGACGTCAGTGATTAGGTTGAAAGTGCAAAAATACAATGATGATAACAGTTTTTCTCCCACCGTCTTGGCAGGGGCAAAGCACTGGCGTTTCCTCTCGACATAAACATTGCTCGACATAAACTTGCTGGCCATCTCCTCCATCCACGACGCAGCTGAGATAATGAAGCTAATTAGGCCCAAGGCTCTAAAGAACCGGAGCCCTATGATTTCTTCCCAGACAGGAATAATGGATGTTCTTCGGGTCACCGACACGGGATGTGTGGAAAATCTCTGCATGTCAGGGACACGCCGCCATCGTGGCGCCATAGCCAATGCCTGTAGGATGCGTCATCTTTTCCCTCCTCGTCGTCTTTTCACAGAGGTGCCATGATGCGCTGCCTCACAGCTGATGTGCATCGGCTCTGGGACGAATCTGGCATGATGATGACTTTGGCTTCACTCTGACCAAGACGTTACTGTCCCACAGCTGCCAGTCAGCCATTCCTGGCCTCCCCTACTACAGCCAGGGCTTGGCCAAGTTACAAGTTGCATCAATGGCCCAAGGTGGGACAGGTGATATGGCCCTTTACCGTTCTGGCAGGGAGAGGCCCGGATAACCCCTACAGCAAGCTGTCCTGTGTACAGTAGGCGTACATTCTTAGAGCGAGTGGGTCTGTCGACACAAAGGTGCCAAAAAAGGCTCAGGGATTCCAGTGCTTGCTGTTTTCACGGAGTAGCTACTCCTGCAGACTGTGGCTGCAGCCAGAGCTGCAGCCCTTAGAGCACATTATGGAGCATAAAACACTGGAGCAGTTCACGTTCTGGTTTCTACCGGCAGATCCAGTGCTTTAAGTTCCCACTCTGCTTTTGGCCATCCAGCTGGTCGTGTGGAGAAGCCCTGAAATGCCAAGGCTGTCTTCCTGTCTCGTCTGCCTATCAACCTCCTTCTCTGCTGCTTAAGTTACCCCCATTCTCCTCACCTTCCACCCCCTACAAAAATGCCTCTGGTCTGAACAGGGAGTGAGGGAATACTGCTAAGAGTATGAGAGTAGTTTGAGATGTAGTTTGAGATGTGAGCAGTTTCTTATCCACTGAAGTCTGACTCTCCACTTGATAGACTACATGTGTAAAACCAAGAGGAACTGCGATATACACCTGGATATCTATCCATGCTCAGTCAACCTGCTTTGGTTTATTTTTCACTTATTTCTCTTACATTGTCTTATCTTGGGAAATGATTGAGTATGGTTTTACAGTGGAATTAAGGAATTCTTTCATGCTCGTCGGAATTGTGTACATTGCTCCGACCTGGCTGCACGGACTGAAATGACTTTGAGAGCAGACGCATAGGCTGGGTGCTCTGCAAACCTGCTCCTGTGCTTTTCGCAGATTTCTTTCTTGAGAGCTCAGCAAGATGATTCCCCACATTATGTGACAATCCACTTTAGGACATGACTGACTGTTTTTAAAATTCGATGAGTGGCTCTTCTTTTCTGACATACCGCTGGTTTGCTGCGATCAGTGAGTGGTCTTACTCTGTGAGCCAGGAAGCATTTACTACTGAGGAAACCAAACCAATTGGTGTATAAAGGGCCACCAGGAGTTGTTATTCCAGGCAGCTCATCGTAACCTGATGGCCAGTCATGTAGGGGAGGCAAGAACTCTCCAGAGTCTAAAGGCAAAGGCTAAATGACTAGGCGTTCAACCTGACATTTGTAGATCATCTGCATATTTCCAAAAATGTTAGTTAATCTTAGTAACAGCAGAGGTGACACAGCCCACTTTTGTCGATTGAAATGTTCCTTGTAAAAAATAAGTCCCAGTTTTGTGCCTCAATCCAGTCAAGTTCCCACCAAGCTCAGTCCAGTCATGTTTCCCCCAGTGGATTATTCACAACTGTGCAGCTCATGAACTTGTTCGTCTTTTGCAGTTTACGAGGACCTGCTCTTTCTCTCATGCTTTGTGACGTGTTGTGTGTTTTCACAGTACTAATCATTTATTTCTTGGCTATGCTGTTCTCGTCTATGACTTGCCTGTGAGCTGTCAGATTCTTTTGCTCATTGTCTCCAGCTTTGCCTATAGTACTTTTGCTCCAGGTTTCTATACTGTTGTGTATGTCCTGTGTTTATATAATGCCTGTCTGTGGACTCTACTGTTTTTGGATTGCAATTTGGAAATAAATCTGATACTTCTGTAATTGAAGCCTCTCTCATCATTGCCTCACATGAATGATATTGATTCAAATTCTCACTTTGTCTCTGGCCAGCACTACACAAATGCATCAGTGTATAGTCACCACACAGTGCCTGAAAGTAATATCATTACACACTATTTGGTATGATGCACTGTTTGCCATTTGCACCAGGGCAAGTACATTGTAATGACTTTTTACACATCCCATCTTACTCTGTGCACTAACACTGTATAGAGGTGAGAGCAAAGCTTACTGTCTGAGCACAGGGTCAGCCGTCCATCCAGGGCCTCGGGGGTGGCGATTCTGGGGGGGCATGAAGGATTGAGGACCATGTTCTAAAGCCCAGTTAAAATATACCTACAGAACTTGTACCAGCAATTTTCTGATCACAGACACAGAGGCCAATCCCACTGAGGCCATCACAGACACAGAGACCAATCCCATTGAGGCCATCACAGACACGGTGGCCAATCCCATTGAGGCCATCACAGACACAGAGACCAATCCCATTGAGGCCATCACAGACACAGAGACCAATCCCATTGAGGCCATCACAGACACAGAGGCCAATCCCATTGAGGCCATCACAGACACAGAGGCCAATCTCATTGAGGCCATCACAGACACGGTGGCCAATCCCATTGAGGCCATCACAGACATGGTAGCCAATCCCACTGAGGCCATCACAGACACAGAGGCCAATCCCACTGAGGCCATCACAGACACGGTGGCCAATCCCATTGAGGCCATCACAGACACGGTGGCCAATTCTCCCATTTCAGAGAAAATTCTGACACACCAAGGAAGCTCTTTAATATCACACACACTGATAGACATTACCGGACATTAAAGTGATTCAAACTTGCATTTATCACTAATGACTGCACGCCTTAGTTGAATTTTTTTCTCCGTTTTGTAAAATTCAGAAGCCCATGGCTTTGTTCATATGAATTTTTAGCTAAAACCTAAGCGAAATGTCATTGCTTCTGTTCCCCTGCTGGTCGGCAGAATATACCATGCCCCCCCTCCCCCACAATGCTTCTTGATTTTTTTGTAAGAGTAGCTCTCGCTCTAAAAACAAAAATCTTGTAGAGAACTGCTATAAGGCAAATTATGTAGAATATTTTGTCGTGATCTAAACCATGCACTGTGTTACGAAGCCCTTTCAAGACACACAGCATATTGAGGATTTCAGCTCACAAGGTCCAGCATACCAACAGGACTAAAGCCTCCCCCCCCCACCCCGTACATCACAGGGATAGGGTACGGCTCGGATTCACTTCACTCTGGATTTACCCAAAGGCTGTTGGTAGACATGCGCTTTACTGCAGCTCTGCTCTTTCTCAGTGGTACCAGCTTTGCGTGGTTCTCCCTGTTTCGCATCGGGCACAAGCATTAAGGCCTCTCCTTAATGTCACCTCGCTTTTCATGCCCCTTTTTGGGACACACGGGGAGAAAGAAGGAGGCAGATCCAAAAATGCGGGAGCAAACGGGTTTGTTTAATAAGCCGGGTGCAGACAGATCCAGGGGGTTAATCCAGTCACAGAGGTCGGTTTCTGGGTGGATCAGTCCTACACCAGAGGACGAGATGTGGAGACGAGAGGGGGGAAGGACCAGGGTCAGCAGGACAGCAGGGCAGGACAGGGAAGCAGGCAGGCAGGACGGGGAAGCAGGCAGGAGAGGTGCACCGGGAAAACGGGAGACAGAAAAAGTGCTTGGCTTGTAAGGCTCATTGAGACAATGGCAACAACACTTTGTGACGATAGGTTGTACGGCTGATCATAAGTAGCGAGGTGATCAGCTGGAGATCCCCTGCAGGTGCTTGGCCCCGTCTGCATGGGTGTAAGACTTTTATTTCACATGCCCTGTATTACATATTAGCTCCAAGTTGTCTGTTCAGGAGTTGAAGCACAGCAGAATTATAAAGGATTTCTTAGTGACTGCATGGATATTTGTAATACTACCTTCTGGATCAAAGATTCTTCCTTAGGATCGTGCATCACCCTCAAATGGCTCCACTGAACATCAGTTCTTGGATAATTTAGCAGAACTATTGGCTGTCTTGGCAAATATCTGCAATCACCCATTTGACTAATTCTACTAATCAGCCATAACAGTCCATGTCCATCATTCAAGGTTTTGGTTTATATTTTGTATTTTGTTCCTCAGATTTAAATTCTCAATAGAAACTAGGGGGG
>JAODKF010000103.1:1240645-1253707 GCA_026779585.1 Mormyrus proboscirostris
CATGGAGGGCCATTAGCAGCGTAGAGGGCCATTAGCAGCGTAGAGGGCCATTAGCAGCATGGAGGGCCATTAGCAGCATAGAGAGCCATTAGCAGCATGGAGGGCCATTAGCAGCGTAGAGGGCCATTAGCAGCGTAGAGGACCATTAGCAGCATAGAGGATCATTAGCAGCGTAGAGGGCCATTAGCAGCATAGAGGGCCATTAGCAGCTTAGAGGGTCATTAGCAGCGTAGAGGGCCATTAGCAGCGTAGAGGGCCATTAGCAGGAAACAGCTCATCTTGACTACAATAGCAATCTTGGGCTTTGTTGTTCTCTGACAGGAAGCATTCTGCACACCACCACAAAGGAAGCCATGCTATAGTAAGGAACAAGTCTAGCTGTCGCAAGATTGGCTATATCTGGCAGGTTCATTGCGGTGGCATGGCGGTTGGCCACTGCCCACTTTCATTACGTGTAAGAACCTGACTTTCCTCTGCCAGCTTCCACTTATGAATCCTCTTCATGTTTCACCTTCGGATGTCTAGAACCTTTTGGGAGGTATTGGTCATTTCTGGGTTTTTGGATGTGCTTACAGGAAGATCAGAACTATAGGGTATGGGGCAACATAATTTTATGTTATTTATAGTTTTTGGGTAATTCTGGTTTTGTTTTTCCCTTGGTGCTGGTTTGTTTTGTTATGGTCACCATAGCCATATTGTGTTTAGTGATGTGTGAGTTTTTGTGAGGAAGTCTCTCACATTATATCCCCTGAGCCAAAGTTCATAACACTTACCATGCATGTACATGAATGCTGGAATCCAGTCTCACTCCTCCTCCAGCCTGCTGGTAGAGGTAGTGCTCCAGCCTGCTGGTAGAGATAGTGCTCCAGCACGCTGGTAGAGGTAGTGCTAAATATGGCAGTGAGAACCATGCATATTTTTTGTTTTATCTCATATTTGTTACCGTGCTCATTGTCCATTTAAATAAATTATCAGAGAAAGTAATTTAATTGAGCTCTGGTCACCTTGGGATAGGATGTAGGCCCATTATAGACTATATACTGATCTAGAGGTTATGGATAATGCACGGACTGATGACATGGTTCTTACCTGTAAGACATATCCCTTCTACCTAATCAGCAAGTTTTGGAAATCACAACATGAGCAATGTCTAAACATTTTCAAATCACCACATACACTCTTGTTATGCTACTTTAGCATAAGAACGAGCAAATGTTGTGCTTCCATTTTGCTTCAATTTTTATAAACCATTAGCCAAAGCCAGAATCTCAAAAGCCAGGATGAGTCTGAAGCTCATTCCAGGAAGCATAGGCCATGAGACCAAATATATTCTGAATGGGATATCAGATACATTCTGAAGAGGATATCAGATATATTCTGGATCGGATATCTGATACCTTCTAGATGGGATATCAGATACATTATGGACGGGATATCAGATACATTCTGGATGGGATATCAGCTGATCTGCTTTAAAGTCCATCCTGACACAGCAATGTTTTGTTTATTGAACTATCTTCACTTTTATGTCGAACCCTCACTGTTGCCCTGAAAAGGGGAATCCACAAGTTCCATGCTGCACTGTCAGCTTACCCATATCACAGGGTTTTTCACCAAAACATCTTTCCCACAATATGGATATAATCTATTTCTCATGTTTGTGAGCTCTGTGATGCTTCTGTTACTCAGACTCCCGCCAATATCATTTATTTAAAATCATTCACACAATGCAATATTTACACATTTCCATGTTAATATGAAGTTGCGGTTCTTGCCCTTAGATTTGAAATGCTGCCGGCTGCCTGGGGTGAACACCGTCTGGACTGGAGTGCTACTTCAGTATCACATAGGTGTGGCCTGTGATTTGTTGACTCAGGCAGATATAAATGGAAAATCAACTCACTGATGGATTTTGTGTTTGACTTTTACCTCAGTTTACACCTTGCTTTTATTAAAGACTTTATAATTCCTATAATGTTAGCATGTCCAGGGGGGCTTGGGCAGGCAGTGAACCATGGACCGTCAACCATGGACCGTCAACCATGGACCGTCAACCATGGACCCCCAGAGGTTTTTTTCTCCAGACTTTTTTGGTTCCTCTGTCTTTTTTTCTCTCTCGTAATAATGGATTATCACACAACCTTGTCAGCCACCTTGGGGTGACTTGAATTAGTTTATTGCACAGTATTTTGTCTTGCATTTTCTTGTTTTTTCAGTACTACTGTGTTCCCCTTATTTGCAATATCTGCCGATGTCCACCAAAGTCCATCAATGTCCGTCAATGTCCACCAATGTTCAACAAAGTCCGCCAATATCTGCCAAAGTCCACCAAAGTCCACCAATGTCCGCCAATGTCCACCAATGTTCAACAAAGTCCGCCAATATCTGCCAAAGTCCACCAAAGTCCACCAATGTCCGCCAACGTCCACCAATGTTCAACAAAGTCCGCCAATATCTGCCGATGTCCACCAATGTTCAACAAAGTCTGCCAATATCTGCCAAAGTCCACCAAAGTCCACCAATGTCCGCCAATGTCCACCAATGTCCACCCATGCGCCTGTCCCCCTCTCTCCAACCAGAACTTTCATTGTACTCCTCAGAACACATAACAATAAACCTTGAAACTTGTACTTGGAATGCAGTCTTGTTTATTTTGCTTCCCTTCCCTATGGTTCCCCCAATAAAAGGGGAAACGGCGAGTTCGGAGCTTTGCCAGCTTCCCCATATCACACGGTTCTATCTGTAACCATGCCAGCTTCCGCATGGTTCTATCTGTAACCTCCACGTCCGTGCATGAGTATGGCACTGTAGTGTGAATGGTACTTGTCTCACGCCTGTGATGGGAAACAAGGTGACATTTCACTTTTTGTGGCAAATGGCTTTCACCGTAGTTTATTCTGCATCTAGCCATTGCCTGTCTCCAAATCCCGCTACTCTTGAAGCGCCATCTACAGGTCAGGAGATGAACTAACCAAGACTATATCAGTACATTCTGTAATGTATTAGATCACAGATAATAATGAAAAAGACTGTATTAGATCACCTTTCTTTTTAAACAGTTTTATCCAGCTGAGATTTTACTGAATAAATAGAATTAAATAATTTCAATGAAAAGTGTTGTGTGAATCTTTCCAATGTCCAGGTCTCAGTAACATCACAGTTGTCCCATATTTTCTCCACTTCTTGATGATTGTCTTCAGTGTTCCATGGTTTATCTAATGCTGTGGATTTTTTGTACCCTTCTCCTGACTGATACCTTTGAACAATGAGATCCCTTTGATGTTTTGTAAGCTCTCTGTGAATCATGGCTTTTGCTGTAGGATGCAGCTGAGTAAATGTCAGGAAAATCCTACTAGGACAACAGAACTTTATTTGGGGTTAATTGGAGTCACTTTAGTTGATGGCAGGTGTGCACCCAAAAATACTGAACACTGTAATTAAATCAAAAGGTGCTTCAGCAGAGTATTAGTTTAAGGGTGTGCACACTTATGCAACCAAATTATTGTACATTTTCAATTTTCTATATTTTCCCCCCTAACAGATTTGATTGTTTTTCAATCGAATTGTAGAAGTTATAGGTCACATTAAAGGTAGTGTAGCACCTCTGGTCCCACGCCTATATGGATGGAGGCGTCACCACATCTAGGTTTGAAGAGAGGTATGCTACAACTCTACTCAAGAAGGGGAGCTGACGGGTTGAACAATAGACTCTTTTATTGCCTTGTACTTAACATCAGTTGATAACTTTGTGCATAAGAAAAGAAGAGCTCATAGAAAAATGATAAAAGAAATTAAAAGAAAATATTCCTCTCCCTGGTTCAGTCCTTTACAGTACTTAGGGAGATGAACCAACGCAGGCCCTTGTCCCAGTCCGGGTGCGTACTAGCCGTAAACAATTTTATCCCTTCCTACGTGCGTAGGAAATGGTGGAGGAAACGAATCTTAACTGTAGCCTGGACAGGTGAAGAAATCGAGCAGATCCATCTCTTCAGGATAGATTCTGCGGTAGTCCTCAATCTCACTGGGCTTGGCTCACCATCTACTTCTTCCAGCTTCCAGGCAGGTGGTTCCAAAATAAAAACCAGTCTACAGTTTTTAAATGATTTATCATGGTCTCATTTTTTACATCACAAAAATCTGGCATTTTAACAGGGGTGGGTACACTTTATATCCACTGTATGAGGCAGTGTGAGAGTGTTGAAGAGGGAGAGTCAGGTGACCAGGCTGTAGTGAAGTCAAGTCAACGGGGGATTCACTGTCACCCCATCCGACAGGGGTACACAGTCGTATGAGAACAGTGTTCCCTCAAGTCCACAGAATGAATGGGATTAAATGCACATGGACTTATGTACAAATCAGAAGACAAGAAGGTTGGCTACAGAAGTGCAACAACATGTAAAACATACAGAGAATGTTTAAAAGACAAAGAATAGCTCAAAGGAAATGAGGAAGGAGCATTTCTGGAGTCTGACTGAACTGGTTTGGCTGTCCTGGGACTTTCTGCCGAAATGAAGGGGGGGGGTACAGAGTCTATGGGAAGGTCCCCTCACAAAGTTGAAGGACTTGTAGAGTTTGAGGAAGATGTCCCCTTGTTCCTCATTCCTTGTGATAGGTATAAATCGGGTTGTTTTCTTGACTAGCACAATGTTTCCTTTTGCCTTGTGTGGCTTTGTTGTGTCTCTCCTTGTGGTTTCACATTAATAAGTTGTTTCAGTATTAAAACGTGCCTTAATTTAGCTTGAAACTCAAACTGATTAATGGCGCTTTATGTTCCAGGTCTCTGGGTTCTACTGCCATTGTGGGTCCCTGGCTTCTATGCCAAACCCAGCAGTAACCTCAATGAATGCAAGAAAACCTTCAACCTGCCGGTTCTGGAGGTTCTGCCTGGTGGTGGCTGGGACAACCTGCGCAACACTGATGCCGGTCAGGTGATAAAGATGGACTACTCCCAGTGTCAGACCACTGATGATGGAGCCTATCTCCTGCCTGACCAGGTGTTCACAGTGCCGCTGAAGTCCAGCGAAGTGGAGATCAACTCGGACATTCTGGACAGCTGGCAAGACTACAAGAGCTCCACAGCATATACTATAAACATGGAAGCTTCTGGATTTTCAATTCTCAACGGCAAATTCTCAGTGGAGGACGAGAGGCTGAAAGAGCACCAAGTGAATGACAATTCTGTCACCAGTAGGATACAGGTGAGACGGCCAGTAATGCAATATCATAAACATATAGTAACACGGAGGGTGCAGAATGCATTCTTAAAACATGACACTTTAATAGTTCACTGTTACCATTACTGTCTTTCTAGGAAAATATTTGACTGGTAATTGGAAAAGTATTTAAATGCTTACATTTACACCATATTCTGCCTTCAAGGCGCAACTTTCACTGATTCAATCTTTGGAACAATATCTATTATGTTTAGACATACCAAAGTATAGAAAAACCACAAAAGACAAAATATTTATTTGACCTTGAGTGATGGTGAAAGTACAAACCGGTAAATCCAGATATGATTTTGAGTTTGAGTTGCTGTAAATGGTAGGAAAGGTGTGACTTACTGTACTGTATTTAGTGTATTACAATGATTCATTTAGATGTAACACATCAATGGTATGAATGAAGCACTGAGAATATTTTGCTGTAATTGTTATTATTATTTAATTGTAATTTATTTACCACCTACAAGAGAATGTTATCTCCAACAGGTACGCAACCTCATCTACACGGTGAAAACAATTCCCAGGTTCACTCTGGACCCTGTATTCAGAAGTCATGTGTTTGACATTGCCAACGCCCTTGAGAACAATAATACGCGTTTGGCTAACTTCCTCTCCGAGACCCTGATTCTAGACTATGGTACCCATGTCCTCACTTCTGTTGATGCTGGTGCCACTTTGGTACAGGAAGACTATCTCCAAAGTTCCTTTGTGGCAAACACTGAACTGGGTTCCCTCACAGCAACAGCTAGTGCATCCTTCCTCTCAAAAGTAAACTTTGGCTTGAGTAATACTCACAAAGGCCTTCTTCTAGACAGCTACACTGGCAACACCACCTACTCCCTGATGATTAGCCATGGTGGCATGCCTTTCTACCCAGGCGTCACTCTGAAAGTATGGGAGGATAGCATCCCTAACAACCTAGTAGCTATTGACCGCTCCGGAGTCCCACTATACTTCATTCTCAATCAGGACACTCTTCCCGACCTTCCACAGTACACTATACTGCAGCTTAGTAATGCTGTGTACCAAGCCTTCCAGAGTTACTACACCATCAATACCCATCCTGGTTGCACCGAGCCAGGCACAGACAACTACAACTACAAGGCCAATGTGGATGATAACTCCTGCAACGGTGCAGCTGGAAATTTTAGCTTCGGTGGCGTCTTCCAGCAGTGTATCCCTGTTACTCGGAACACAGAAAGCATGATTCTCTGTCAGAGCCTGACTCAGGTCAACCCCCTGACAGGGAATTTGTCATGCAAGGCTCCCTACAACCAGATCCTTCTGAGGTCAGAGGTCAAGGAGCAGAGTTCCAGTCATTATGAATGTGAGAGTTTTTGCAGTTGGCTGTGGTATTGGGGGTCATGGTGTTATTCTGCTTGTGCTAATGTTTATACTATACACAGAGTGACTGTCCAGACCTACTGGTGCGCTACGGTTGGCCTCAGCAAAACAGGTTCTTCTGGTTTCCTTTTTGGGGGTCTCTTTGGGCCCAACCTGATAAACCCGGTGACCAAGACCAGGAGGTGCCCAGACACCTTCTATCCGGCCATGTTTCTCTCTGATGGACTGAAGATCTGCTTGGGTGATGACAATAAGATGAGTGCACGTTACTCTATACCATTTGGAGGCCTGTTCAGCTGTGAAGCAGGCAATCCCTTAGCGAATGGCCTCTCTCATTGTCCTGCTGGGTTTAGCCAATATTCTGCTGGGGTCAGTGATGGGTGTAAGATACTGTTTTGTAGCAGTTCCGGGGCCTTCTCAAACAGAGACCTGACACCAATTCAGCTTCCCCCTTACACCAGCAGACCGGTGTTAGCCCAGAATGAAACGAAAATGAATACAGTCTCTATTGTGGAAGATGACGGTCATTTCTGGGTTAAAGCAGGAGGAAAACAAATTTGGAAAAAAGTCAGTTCAAAGGAGGCGTGGCTGATGGTGCAAAAGAACGCTGGTTCAGGAAGCCCAGGGACCAGGGAGATGCTGCAGGTGTCACTTGTGTTTGTTCTCTCATTGCTCATAATGATCTTCTAAGGGGTGCTGTGTAATTACTGAATCTTTAAACTGTCTTATTTTAGAATTTAGATTTATTTTAGATTCTTCACTTCTGATATCAGTAATATATTTTAATAAGCAAACACAATAAAGACAGAATGATGCATAATCAAACTCATAATGGTCGTCTAGGAAGTGCTGTGTAATTCTCTAATCATTTTACTGTCTCATTTTTTAAGTAGAACGTGACACTTTCTGGGTGTCAGTAATATTTTTTAATGAGTAAACACAATAAAGATGGAATAATGCATAATCATTACTCATACTGATCTTCTGGGGGTGCTGTGTAATTGCTGAATCATATTACTGTTTTATTTGTCCAAATAGAATGTGATTCTCAGCTTCTATAAGAAATATCCTTTACTAAGCAAATGCAATAAAGATGAATGAAGCAAAATAATAAAAATGTGTGTTACTGTAAGGCTCAGACTTCTGGGACTGGGATCCAAACATTCAGCAGCCCTAAATCGTTTGAGTGACGGGAGACTGATTCGGGAGCACATGAAGCAGACACATGTGTTGATGGGAAGAAGAGGAGACACCCGCACACAGAGAGTTGGGCAGGGGATCGGGAATCGCACAAACATGGAAAAACACTGAAGGAGTTACAAGGAGATTGTCACCCTGGAGACAATGGTATGCCCAGTTATTCCACACAGAGACAATTCCTCCTTTGAAAGATAGTTCTGTGTTCAGTTGTTGGTCAGGGAGTCTGTATGAATGCTTGTTTCAGTTTGTGAAAGGCTGACTGAGCTGGCTTGTTCTACTTCATGAGTTTGTGGGCACTGCAGATTAACGCTGCAAATGGAGCTGCAATCGTGCTGAGGTTATGGATAAACCTGACACAGAAATTTGTGAACCTTCTTAGGCCTTGTCCACATATACATGGGTATTTTTCAAAAGGGTATTATTTAAAAAAATCTCCGGAAACATGAAAACGCTAAAACGCGGTGCCGAAAGCATGCCAAAGCAACAGGTGGCGATATAACTTGAACTGTTGGCCAAGCCTTATTACCAATTCTGCTAGGATAAATAGGGAACGGCGCACATTCTGACGTCAAACAAAGTGGACACTCTGACGTCTACACGTCGACACTGAAAACAGAGTTTCTGAAAATCTTCACCCTGGAAGGAGATTTATAAAAGCTTCAATTTCAGTGACGTACTGTAAAATGCTGTTTGCCTGTAGATGAAAGGCCAAAACACACATAGAAAAAGATACATTTTAAATACCCATGTACGTGTGGACAAGGCCTTAGAGCCAGCCAGTGTCTTCTTCAGGTCCATCTGTACTGTGACATGGAAGTGGATGAAGCCTAAGAAAGATAAACGCTGAACGTGGAACTATTTTCTGCAATGACAAGCAGTGAGTTATGGAGTCCTTTAGGTGTCATGGTAGAAAACAATATTATCTCGTAGTAATTCATGCTCTCGAGTTAATAATCCATGTGTTTGAGTTACTAATCCCTGCTCTCGAGTTAATAATCCATGCGTTTGAGTTACTAATCCCTGCTCTCGAGTTAATAATCCATGTGTTTGAGTTACTAATCCCTGCTCTCGAGTTAATAATTCATGCTCTCAAATTACTAATCTGTGCGCTTGAGTTAGTAATTAGTGTGCTCGAGTTACTAATCCATACACTTCAGGTACTAATCGTGCCCTCGAGTTATTTATCCCTGCTCTCGAGTTACTAATCTGTGCGCTTGAGTTAGTAATTAATGTGCTCGAGTTACTAATCCGCTCTACTTTCTCTTAAATTAGTGCCGCATTATTAAATGCTATTTAAGCGGCGCGTTTCAGATATATGAGCACACAACACTCGTTAATGACACAGATACTTGCTCAAAGTGCACTAATGCTATTTTCTTATTTTGTTTTATTTATATACATTTCACTATAGAGTACAACTGGTCCTTTCACGTAATCATACTGTTCATTAAAACACAGCAAGAAAATCAATATACACACTATACACGTCTTGAAGGTGTCATTACCCACAAAGGCTTTTCTACTAAGTATTAAATAAATTCCAGTAAGCGTGTTCAATACTTATTCCCAATGTCTTGTCACTTTATTACACATAACTTAAGATATGGACTTATTTGTTGTGATTTCATTGTATGTTTGGATTACTTCGGTTATTACCAACATCTGGTGTAAATTTCATGCCAATAAGCCTATTAGAAATATATTTACTGAGAAAAATGTTGACACGTTCAATACTTAGTTTTCCTGCTGTATGCATATCCCACATATACCCACAAACAAACAAATAAATAAATAAATCACTTTGAATAACTGTAAATTTTTTTACATCATTTATAATGTTACATTTAACCCAGGGCTCTGTTACAAATAGCACTGACTATAGGTTAAATTGTAACATTTCACTGCATGTGTTTGAAGCTAATCACTCATTGTCTGTTTGTGATACAACCTGTGCCAGTTAATAGAAGACACATGTACAGTGTGTAGTTTGTATCTGATCTTAAATGTGATTCCATAAAAGAGCTCAGATGTACAGGCAGACATGTATAAAACATTACATCCATCCCCGGTTTCCCCTACACAAAACAACAAATGTAGTGGGAAACGTGTCGTTTTTTAATTACACAAATGATTGGATTTTACTGAGCAGAAAAGTCGGCTCTAACATAAGGCAGCTAACATAGTTAACTATTAATATTAGCCAGCTACCTATTTATAGGAAGAGCTACCTAATCCTCCTGATAGCAAATGATGGTGAATTGAATCTTCCTACAGATTATCTATAATGTAATTAAGTAACTGCATTAAGACGAACTTGCGGATGTTGCCTAGAATTAATCATTGTCCTGTTACTGTCATGCATATGAGGTGATTGAGGTGTGGATTGATTCTGTTTGTTGACCCCTCATGGTCTGTTTGTTTTGTAGTGTTGCCAGTGTTTTCTGATTTTTGTAAATAAACCCCTGTTTCTTCTGGAACTGCAAGTGGATCGTATACCTTCTTTCTCTGCCTGCACCACATCACGTCTCCCTGACACCAGGCAGTGCCTATTCCCTGCCTGCCTGCACCACATCACGTCTCCCTGACACCAGGCAGTGCCTCAAGCGTGGTACCGTAATAGGATGCTACCTGTGCAATAAGTCCATTTGTGAAATTTCCTCGCTACTAAATATTCCACAGTCAGCTGTTAGTGGTATTATAACAAAGTGGAAAGAATTGGGGACAACGGCAACTCAGCCACGAAGTGGTCGGCTATGTAAAATCACAGGGTGGGGACAGCACATGCTGAGGCGCACAGTGTGCAGAAGTCACCAACTGTCTGCAGAGTCAATAGCTATAGACCTCCAAACTTCATGTGGCCTTCAGATTAGGTCAAGAACAGTGCAGAGAGAACTTCATGGAATGGGATTCCATGGCCGAGCAGCTGCATCCAAGCCTTACTGTACATCACCAAATGCAACACAAAGCGTCAGATGCAGTGGTGTACAGCACGCCGCCACTGGACTCTAGAGCAGTGGAGACATGTTCTCTGCAGTGACGAATCATGCTTCTCTGTCTGGGTTTTGCGGTTGCCAGGAGAACGGTACTTACCTGACTGCACTGTGCCAAGTTTGATGGAGGGGGGGATTATAGTGTGGGGTTGTTTTTCAGGGGTTGGGTTTGGCCCCTTAGTTCCGGTGAAAGGAATCTTAATGCTGCAGCATTCAAAGCCATTTTGGACAATTTCATGCTCCCAACTTTGTGGGAACGGTTTGGTCCCTTCCTGTGACATGACTGCACACCAGTGGAAAAAGCAAGGTCCATAAGGACATGGATGAGTGAGTCTGGTGTGGAGGAACTTGACTGGCCTGCACTGAGCCCTGACCTCAACCCGATAGAACACCATTGGGATGAACTTTTGGTCTGGTCTGGTCTCATGGCTGCCATACTCAGGGAGTAGCTGTTGCTGTAGCAGATCGGGTCCTGAAAATGGTGTCTGATGTCACTCCTTTCAATGAGTGTATTATAATTATAATTTTGCATATGTGTACATTCTGCCATCAAGTTTGTTTATATAGATCACAATGTTTGCGTAGGAACAGGCGTACGCATCTTTTAGGTCCTGTTTTGTGCGTACGCAAGGGTTATAAATGAGACCCCTGGTGATTACTGCACATACACGATATAATGGCACATTTATCAAATTGTGATATCGCCCAACCCTAGTTTAAGTCATACCATCTGGGGTACAGAGATGTCTAAGTCATGTTAGGTAATGGCAGAATAGTCACATGTCTGTGGACCCTTGAGCAAAGCTCTTAACCCAAAGCTGCTGTGACCTGTGGTCTCATTTTTATATATGTTACCTCCCTCTTAGAGATTCATATCACATAATGTCATATTTACATAAACAATACTTTTCTCTGGATGATAAATTACAAATAGCTAAATTATACTTCAAGGTCACTGGAAGAAAATGATCATAAAATGAGACTTTCATGCTTTTGTGTTGGCCCCAGGAAGCTATAAATTCCAAGGTAGAGTAACACAGGAGGGAATCTGTGGGAATCAAGGTAACTGACCCCCAAATTTTTATGAAGGAGCCAGCCTTGGACCACCCACCTTAAATATAAAACTCTGACCAGAATGAACTCTTTGCACTTAGTCACCATGAGCCATCCTGCTCACTATGATCCTGAGCTATGAAAATATATCCACAAATTATCTTCTTTCATGTGATTGGACACTGGAATTGAATTGAACTGAACTGAATTGAATTGAATTGAATTGAATTGAATTGAATTGAATTGAATTTATTGTCATTCAGACCAAACAACAGGGAGTGCACAGCTGAACAAAATTGCGTTTCTCCAGGCTCGATGTATGACTGCAGACATAAGACACGCCCCCACGCTCACAAACCCCGGAAAGGCCAAAGATAAAACCGCGTCCCGTCAGCGGGCTTCTTAAGGGCTTTATGTAAGAGGTGTGGCCGTTTGTTCATTGTGAAGCGATAGTCTAGCTTTGCTTTACGTGGCATTGGTAGTCGCTAGTTTCAGTGTTTGCTCTTTTGGTTTATGCCTCTCTGGTTTTCGAGTTTCTGCAGTTTTGGATGCTTAGCCTATACTACTACCAGTAGTATAGGCTAAGCAGATTACAGTTTTATGAATTAGGTTCATTGAGCTTTTTGGTAACACTTGACGGGGCACAAATACTCAGTTACTACTGAGGTACAAATCATGAACAAATATAGTTACTGCTTGGGATTCCAAATTCACTTTTACCAAATAAGAAAAGAGTCAGACTGAACTCAGTGACTGAGGTATGATCCTTTAAACTGTAGGTAACTCATGCTGTCTGTGTGTAATGAGGGAATATTGTGGCCGTTTTAAGGTCTTCCTGCTGCTGACTGAGGACAGAAGATTTCCTCATAGACATAGTGACCAGTAAGAGAAGAGCTATTTTGTGTAAGACAGCACAAAAGTTAATATTTTTAAGGATGTTTGACTGTGTTTGCCAGCTTCTATGCTGGTGTGACTAAATGTCCAAATGAGATATACAAAGATATTTTGAGATTTACTTTTGAGACCTCCAAGTAACATATTGTGGTTTGAGTAGCAAAGCTAAACCGCATGAGCAGCCTAATTTACTTCTGCTTTTATGCAAAGTTCTGTGACACAATGGAAGGCAGCTCATCTGACACACAGGTGAATGTGACACAAAAGAGACATAAACCAGCATTGAAATCTGCAGATGAAATGTGTCTTTTGCAGGCTCACGTGTTAACAGAGCGACACAGCATAGGTGTGCAGTG
>JAODKF010000103.1:1281774-1295568 GCA_026779585.1 Mormyrus proboscirostris
AATCTATCCCTCCATCCATTTCCTGTAACTGCTAGTCCTACTCAGGGTCATGGGGGCCTGGAGCCGATCACGGAGGCTATGGGTGCAAGGAGGGGAACAACCCAGGAGGGGGCGCCAACCCATCACAGGACATAAAATATACAAACAACTGCATACTATTTAAATGTATTGAAAATATATTTGCATTAAAGAGGTTTCATACAATAATGATTGGCATGCTATGTATTTATTAAAGGATTAAAAAAAACACATAAATACAGATGTAAAGTAATTCACCCTCATGTAACTAAAACAATTTTGAATTCCCAGTACTTTGAAGGACAAAGTGAGGTACTGTACTACTCTATACCTCCTTGATGGTGGTGCAAACAGTATCTTCACACAACATAATCAGTAATTCAGACACATCAGCGTTATCGTTCCAGTCAGTGCTACAGTACACCCAACATAACCTGGCCAGATAGCACCAGTGGAATTATATACAGTATATAACTATCCTCCTTAAAGAGTCATCATTCACAAAGTCATTCTGGAATAATCAGACCTAGGCAGGGATACACCCACTGAGACGCAACGTATATTACACATTCTTTACCTTGGAGGTTGATGTTCAAATTTACGTCACCGGCAATATGGGACTGACTGATTTGAGGTGCAGCAACGTTGCCTCCAGTATGAGCCGTGATGGCATTCTGGTTACCAGGAATCGGGGTTGTGCTGGTCCCAGGCAGAGAAGCTCTTACATTTTCTTCAGCAGGCTTATTAACATGATGTTGTCCAGCTAAAGAGATTGACATATTTAGACAGCGATGGAACTAATCTCTGTTACAGAATTCAGGAGCAGCCCTCTCACCTACTTATATTCACATGAACATGCCGCCAAATGTCTAATTAGTAAGGCACAGATCACATACTATCAAACCCACCCACACATCCATCCATCCATCCATCTAATCAGGCCTGTTGTTGTTGCTGTTGTCATTGTTGGTGTCTTGAATGTTCTCTCTTTACTTGAGTCTTGTTTCATTCAATATGTCCCTTGTACTGGCACCAGTCCAAGTTGCCAGCACTGTCTCTGGTCCAGTCCATCAACTCATTGCCTGTCTAGACCATTTCCAGTCAGGTCCAGTCTCAGTGCCAATACAAGGCCCATCCTCTGTGCCTCCTACCTATTGTGTTTGCCCAGCGTGTTACCCTAGGGCAGTGGTTCTCAATTCCGTTCCTGGCAGCCCCCTGCCAGAATGTTTTCGTTCCTGTCCTACCTTAATCAGGCTCAGATGGTCCTTAATAGGCTAAAGCTGGTTACAGACCGAACGCGGCGAGCACTACGCTGCGCTACATGCCGCGCGCCACTCGCGGAGCTTGTGCGACCTGCGTGAAGTCGGCCACCCATATGTTTTCAATCAAACTGGTCTCAATCGTATGTGCCGCGTTTGTGCTGGTTTGTGCCATTTAAAATTGTCTGTACTGTTATTTTTCTGAGTAATACCTCTCAGTTTATGTGATCGCTGTATAGTGCTCAGGCTCGTGTTTCTCATGGTAACAGAAGGTGGAGCGTTTGGTGACTCCACAACAAACTTAGTCAGCCCAGCCAGCCAGATACCGCAATTCAAAATCGTGCTAAATAAATTCAACACAATTGCGATCGGTCTGGCAGAAATCAGATGCAAATAGGGAACCAACTTCACGCTGATGACGTCACCATGTAAACAAACCTTTATATCTCAGAAACTAATACAGCACAAACAAAACTTTTAACGGCACAATCCAGCGCAAACGCGGCACATACGATTGAGAGCAGTTTGGTTGAAATCTGAAACATATGGGGGGCCAACTTCACGCAGGTGTTTGTGCGAGCTCTGTGGTCAAAGATGAACTTTGTTGAACTTTAACCGCTGAGCGCTGTGACGCATTGTCGCGCGATCAATAGAAACAAGGCACCGAAATGGAAATAGAGCGAAAACTTATAGCTCTGGGAACTCAGACACGGACAATATATCACACAAGCGTAGAATGTTTTTGAATGTGAAATACACATTGTCGCTACTGAGTGCGAGCCGAAATTACAGTAGAGTTTTGAAAGCCATGCCTACTCATTGTGCAAAAGCCCCACGCGAGAGCGGCGCATTGAGCCCAAGAGGGTCTAGCCGCAGACGTCGCCTCCACAGGAAACACGTGATCTCAACTCTCTGTTACAGCGAATAAACACTAACCTTAACCTTAACCTTAACCCTAACCCTAACCGGAGCTCCAGCTTACGCCCATAAAGATCACGTGTTTCCTGTGGAGGTGACGTTTTTCCGGTAGAGCTCCACTCTACAGGCTTCTGCAGCTGGACCCTACACCGCTGTTTTTTGAATGGGGCGCGCAGAGCGCATGCCGCGTTTGTTCTGTAACCAGCTTTAGCCTATTAAGGTAGAGTTGGAACGAAAACATTCTAGGGGGGAAGCAGGAACGGAATTGAGAATCACTGCCCTAGGGTGTCATTACCAATTATCCTGCCCTGATTGCCCTCATGTGTAGCACCTATGTTTTTCCCGTTATATGTTACAGCTTAGGGCCCTGGCTCGTCAGTTGAGCATCTGTCACTGTAGGTGTTGCTATGGCGGCTGGCGCTGGCTTTACCCCTTGTATCTGTGTACTGCTTTGTTTATTAAACCCCTTGTACTCACACCTGAATCCCTGCGTGAACTACCAGGCAGAAGGCAGATATCTTCTACACTCAGCACTTTCAGTTATTATTCTACACTGTATAATTGCCTATTTACTATAACAAGAGTAGAATAATTTAAAACAATATGAATATCTTTTAATAAATTTGCCACCATCAGCATCAGGAATGTTGCCGATGTAGAAAGGGCCATTGTGTGATGTTTTTCGCTACAATTGCTTAATTTGATCATTAGTTATAGGACTGATTGGTTGAAGTGGTGTCACACCTGGGTTTGAAGAGCTGACCTAAAGGTCTTCTCAAAAACCTGCATATACACTGGATCATTAAGGATTAGACTGCCTACCCCTGATCTATGTTAATTAGCTACTTACCTTCTTTAGCGTTGATATTCCGGATGTTTTCTTTCATGCTTCTTTCTTGAGGAGTCCTTCTGCTACAAGCGCAGGGAATACATATCTACCTGATTAAATGCATACCCACGAAATAACGAGAGCAGTACAGTCAGACCAGAACCCGGCGCGAGTGAGGAGGATTGGCTATTGTTTGGTAGTCACTAAAAATGTTACCCCTACTAATTCATAGAATGGCTGCCGTTTTCTTTTCCATTCACAGTAAGGTAAAATGAGTAAACAAACGGGACTGTAAATTTATTGACAGAAGTGATATACGTAACCAAGGTACAATTCAATAAAATACGTAAAGGAAACATGTATTGTACGTACAGGTATACAGGTATTCAATCTATTAAAAACTACACATAGGGACATATAGAACTAAGAAGTTGTAGTAAAAATAGGAATCGGAGTCGAATTGTTTTTTTTTAACGACCAGATCGATTCGCCCTTGCATTCCGGGCCAAAATACGGAGTAATTCGTATTTGATAAAGCGATCAAAACTGACACGCCTGTTGTGTATTTTATTATTACCACATATTAATGTAAGATTTTATATGTTACGATCTTGTGATCAGTTTCACTTACCTGGTCTCGGATGGTTTTGCAGCGCCGATAAATACAGTGATTTTTTTGGGGGAGAAATTATGAAGGACACTTTAATCACATTAAACTGTGTATGCAATTATTATATGAATAACGATGAGTATTAGGTATCCTTAGAAGGAGACAGATATATCAGTAGTAAATTACAGAGTTTTTTTCCCTACCATTCAAAAACGAAACTATGCCTTTTATAAATCCCGCTCTTTTCGGCTTAGGTGAAAGGCCGCCTCTGCGCTGTATGCTAACAGGGCTCTTATACGTAGCCTACTGAAACTGTGAACTTCGCTTCCGCAAAAACATTGTTGTATAAATTAATTGACGTAATTTATTTATGTAAGTGAGTATTTTTTTCTACATTTGTTTTACTAACATTTACTAAGACATAGTATTCACTTTTTAACATAATATTAACTTGTTTTTTACTGACTAGCATAATCCATGGTTTTATCAAAGTGAAAGTAAAAATCTTAATCCCGCCTCCCTTTGATTAAATGAATCAGAATGTAATGTAAGGAAAAACATTATTATAAGGTATTTGAAATAGCAATAGGAGAAAATATTTCCAATTTTATTCATGAACTGCTTGATCAATTGACCCAAATTGCTTTGAGTGCGTAAATGAATTCGGGTATTTTGTTACTTTAATATGTCGCATGGTGTCGCCAATTAAACAAAGGCAAAAATGTGTGTACACATGGTTTGAATGAAGTTACTGACACAGCACGCACATTCTCATGTTAAGCATACGTAAAAATTCGAAATGCGTGAAGTGTTTTGTCATTTACATTTTATTGTAATGTATTAACTTTATGCACCTTACTCTACAAAGAGCCATTTGACGGAGGTGTGAAAAAGACATTTTACCCAATGGCGATCAATAAAAGTGTCGATTATTATAAATTTAAAAAAAAAAAAAAACACTAAAAAGCAGCTACAACGAACCCCAATAATTGAAGACTCCAGTGTTGGTGGTGCAGTTAATTTTTTAACTATGAAGAATATTTTATTTGAATAGTAGCAGGTTTTTATTGTAAATGTATCCTTCAAGGGTCCAGCCCTTGAGGTCTGGGTATTGTTGGTTCAAACACACACAAACGTGAAATGGCCCATTTCCAGAAAACTCCTATTCTAAGGAGCCGAGGCCAGACTCAAACCAGCAACCTTCTGATGACAGGCAGCCATCCACAGTGAGTCCATAGGGGGGCCTGGGGGGGCCACGCCGGCCTGTAGGCACCATGACGGGCTCTGCTGGTTGGCAGGTGTACCGCTGTACAGCGGCTTCAGTCCCACCGGACCCCATGGTGTTTGTGATAAGGGTTCCACTTCTGTCTTCACTGGTTAATTCTATCAGACATTATAGGAGGCTGCAACACATTTGAGTTAAAGTGTCTAAATTCTTCCTCAGAATTTGTTGGCTTAATGTTTTCTATGTTTTCTTTGAAAAAACATATTCAAGTTAAGGTGTTTCATTCTTTCTTTAAAACCTGTGCCTATTTCCATCTGGTGTGCGCTTCCTAGGATTGTGTAAGAGGGCTACATCTGGGAAGGACACACCCACATATTGTGCTCTTGAATGAATACCACGTAAGCCCCGCCCCATTTGTGATGTGACAATTCACTATGCACACCTACACTGCCTCTGGCTTTGGCTGTTCTTCCCATTTTCTCCCCTATGGGCAGTACCCACTGTCGTTATTCATGACAGTTACAGTCTGTGACTTGATATGAGTTTCAGAGATGTCTCCTCCCAAGCTGTCATACCTGACTCACGCTGACCGACTCACATCCCACATACGTACCGTCATTTCTGCCTCGAGTTTCCTCAGTTCCAGCTCGTGATCTCCCAGCAGTCTGTTAGTATATGCTGGTACTAGACACTGTTTTTATTAGCCTGTCCATCATTCATAACTGCTCAACTTACTGTAAAAAATCTCCTCTCCATTTGCCCCCTAATGCAAACTCATTTTCCTGTTCTCATATACGCTCAGTCTGTCCCAGACAGTATTCATTAATTCTCAGTCTGGTGATGGAATGGAAGCTTCTGTTCCCAAATAAGGTCCCTCAGAGCAGTCTACACTGCAGTCTACACTGCAGTCTACACTCCACAACCTCAAACGCCTCACCCATATGACTGCAGTGAGACTTAATTTCCTAATTCAGCGATTTACAAAAAACACAGGGTAGCTACAGCAACATTAGGTATGTTAGCAAAAATTTCAAAATGGTATTATTGTAAAATAGATTATTTATCATAATAGAGCTTGAAATAATCTTTCAAATGACACCAATATCCATGCAATAGGTTGAGAAATAAAAAGGTTATTACATTTCAAAATCTTTGAATATTAACGGCATCGAAACGCCCAGCAGCCTCCCTTTTGGAATTTTCACTAGACACGTTTTTTGCTGACGCAAGGAAACAGGTGCTGACGCACCAAACTTCACAAAACTTTCTAAATTTGATCATGAATATCTAATTTAGTAGCCTATACATAATTTATTTGAATTCCTACATACCTTCTATTAAATTGAAGGATGTTTTTGTGAACACAAAACTCCACACGATCCTAAAAATCGGAAATCGAAAATTAATGAACAAGAGGGATTCTGGGTATCTTGTATCTACATCATCAAAAGGATACCCGGGAATTTCCATCCGTTTCCCCATAAATGGAGATCTTAATAGGCATATTCCTGCCAGGGCGGAAAAATCCCGAACGCCCTATCGGACCCAATATGGCGGCCGATTCGCGATGATGCTAACGTACCTAGCAACATACACAGATATATTTGGAAAAAACACAGTCCGTGTTTCTTTGTTTCCAGAAGCAAACATATATTTATTAGCAAACAAAACTGGCCTTCCAGTTCATCCTGCTAAATCCCCAGACAATTGCTTGAGCCACGCAGATTCCTCAAAACTGTTTCTATCCAGGCCAAACATGTGGCTCTCCCAAAATGGTAGGCAACACAGTAGACCCCAGCGCTGAACTCAGCAGGCAGTCAGTCCTTTTATTTTTCCAGCAACAACCAAAAAATCCATTTTAATACAAAAAAGACAGTCATGTCGCCAGGGGGGTATTCCACGAAGCCGTTCCATCAACGTGTCTTAAATGAATCCCAGCTGATCTATCATGGTAACTTAGGCGAGTGAACAAGTCTGCTCCGGACCAGGTTAACTGTCTCGCTGAGGACACACCAATGTTCAGGATGGGAGTGGATGATGTGACATCTGCTGTGTCAGGTGTGAACTCCATAAGCCTTAAAATCTCTCTGAGGTCTGTTAAAGTCTGTCAATGCCTCTTCATGCCAGCCCAAAACACTGCACTGCCTGAACTCTGCCTGAGCTAGGTGTAATCTCCATAAGCCTTAAAAGAGGTCTTTTAAAATCTGTGCGGCATTTATTCTCTCATGGGTCTGTTCTGGCGTATCATGCTTGATTGCTCACCGTGTAGCTGATTTCTGAATAAAACCATCATTACATCTTTTGAACTTCACTACAAAATTACAAAGCTGAGTTGGTCTGCCGGCTTAGAATAAGCACAAACTTACATACTTTTCAGATACGGGTGGTAATAGCCTGGGTGGCGCCGTGGTTAGCGCTGTCGCCTCATAGCAAGAAGGTCCCATGTTAGATCACTGGGTCAGGTGTAGGACCTTTCTGTGTGGAGTTTGCATGCTCTCCCCAGGTTCATGTGGGTTTCTATCAGGGCGTCTGGTTTCTTCCCACAGTCCAAAAGTGTGCATGGTAGGTTACACTGCACAACAATTTATTCGAAAAGTTTTGCTGCTTGAAAAGTTTTTGCTGATTGTGACAGGTACCTAGTGCATATGCACAAATATAGTTTTGGTTGTGCCTCATCACTTAGGAACTGTTTACCAGCAATAACGTATTTAATCACATTTGAGGCAGTGTGTGGCTCAGGGGGCTAAGCCTGTGTGCTTGTAATCACACGTCTGCAGGTCCTTGAGCAAGGCCCTTAACCCCCAGCTCCCTGTGCGCTGTCATGAGTGGCTGCCCTTTACAAAGAGCAAAGTGATGATTATTAATGATTCTCATACGCTATTAAGTTCAACATAATTAGAAGTGTTTTGCTCTTGATTTTCATTAATCAGATGCATCACATTACAGTGTCCAACATTTTCATACCTGGTGACAGCAAACACCGTTCCTGGAGCCTCAACCCCAGCTATTCAAATTCTGTTCTCAACAGACCCAAATCTCTGACGAGATCATTTAATTCTGACTGTGTTATGAGATGTGGATCACCTGATGAGGAGGTAAGGAGCCTGTGCTGATTACTGTGCATTGTCACACTGACCACATGACAAACCACCTCAGGGATGAGATCAGGTTCTCATCCCTGATGTGGTTTGTCATGCGGTCGGTGTGACAATCATGTGGCAGCTGATACCTGGACCAGTGGGTGGTTTTGTCCAGAGGTTGGAGTGCCAATCCTGTCACCAACTCCCTAGTTATTCCCTGGAAGTTGGAGGACCTCCTTGCTGGGCCTTGTAGATTAACATCATACCCACAGTGAAACAATTGCAGGTTTAGGGCCTTGCTCGAGGGTCCAGAGTAGAATCAGTCAGGACATTCACAGGATTTGAATTCACAGCCTTCGGATTATTGGTATGGAACTCTAGCCTCAGAGCCACCACTCCGATGAGCACAATTCAAAATTCAGATCATTGTCACTGCCAGTTCCCTGCATTGCAGTTTCTTCCTCTGGCTCGTCTTCATTCCTCTGGTGGCTTCGGAATCGGAAGACTGTGGTCATGTGGCACGGGTCTCCTTGCTGAAGGTCAAACAGAAGTAACCGTCCGTCACGTGGTCCTTCTGTTCTTGTCATATCATCAGGACAGCAAACGGCATTGTCTTTCGAGTGCCTCTGAGCCAGGCTCTCAGACAGACAGCACATGTCGGACAACAAATGTGAGCCGCCCATTCCTTGTGTTGATCACCAATTTTACAGCCGAAGTACAGATGACATGCTTTCTTCACAAGAGCAGACATTGAGCGTCTCTGAGGCAAAAGCATATATTCATCACAAATATAACAGAATGTATCGCGGCTGCTACGACATTGATGAGACATATCGACCAACACCAATCATCCTGGGGAAGATGGTGGCGCAGGAGGTAGTGCTATCGTTCGGCAACTGGAGGGTTGCAGGTTTGAGCCCTGATTCCTTTTGACCCCATCAAAGTGTCCTTGAGCAAGACACTGAACCCCTAATTGCTCCTGGTGAGCAGGTTGGTGCCTCTGCCACCAATGTGTGAGTGTGCTTGGGTGAATATGAGGCATGTATTGTAAAGCGCTTTGAGTACTTGTAGAAGTAGAAAAGCGCTATATAAATGCAATCCATTACCATCCTGCAAATGTCTAAAGCATCTAGCTTACTTGTTACATTGCTACTGAGGCAATGCAATGTTCTGAAACAATACACACTATCAGGTCTATATTAACCCTCTGAACACTTGCAGTGCAGTGTCAAGCTGGCTCCAGCCTACCCAGGCATCCACAGAACAGTTACCAACCTGGCCTGATTCCATGACTGGACATTCCCAGACTGTATAAAACATTGTTGGTAGGTCTCTTGCAAGAACAAACATTTTTGGACACAAATATAAGAAAAAACATGACAAAACTGAAGATTTCGATGAAATGGGCAAATTTGGATGTCATTTTAGAACACCCAACAGTGTTGAAGAAGCAAAAACACTGGTGTGCAGTGTTGTTTGGTGACTCTAGGTTGGCCCTGTAATTGTTGGTTCCTGCCTGTACCCATTGTTCCTGGGATAAGCTCCAGTGATCCCAGTTGGGATTAAACGGTTACAATGATGGATGTTAGCTGACACCTTCTGGGTCCATCATGGAAAAGGAGACAGCATCCGATTCTTACTACTCCTTCATAAGCTTGTGTTCTTGCACAACCTTAAATGCAAAGAGATGTTCACACTCATGTTACAGTAGAGTATCCATACATGATTTCTGGCTGTCAATTACTGCCAAGATCCCCCAGAATGTCCTTATATTGCTTGATCAGGCTGTACACTCCATCCAACAAGCTGCTCTTATATTTTACAATGCATGACAGTCCACTGTTATGTTTCTCTGACTACGGTGCTCACAATATCTTCCATTAGTACTGATTTACTTCACTTGGTTTATCACAGATAATCTTCTTATATGATTCTCCTTAATCACTTACCACAGGTAGAGCACATACCCAACATAAAACCATGCATAAGCACTGAACCTGTCCGTCTCTGCCTTGTTTAGTCTGTTCATGCTTTGTATCGTCTCAGTTATAAGGCAGAATTGTAACATTTTTTTTGAGGAGGCACAAATAAAATAGTATTATACTGTCATGGCCTGTCCGGTCCATCCCTCAGTATGACCAGTAGAGGTCACTGCTGATCCTGCGGAACCTCCTAATTGTGTTTTAGTCATCATCCCCAATCCTGTCGTTCTACCTGCCCTCACCAGAATCATGTCAGTCCTTCATTAGTCCCGCATATAAGTGCTTCCAGGACCTGTGTTCCCCACTTCGCTCACTGATCTTCGGTCATTCTTCTTGTCTACCCATGCCCTTCCCTGTACTGGCCTTCTCGTTCAGACCCCTCGCCATCTCATTTCCCTGTTCCTGTTTTCTTTAAACAAAGCCCCTTTTCATTCTCCCACCTACCCGCAAGTACTTTGGTTTTTGCATACGACATATGCTATTACTTATTTATTAATTAACCACAAACTAAGCCTTAGTTACATACTGATCTCATGTTTGTTCATCATTAATAATTGTGACGAGTCTTTTTTCTCAAGCCGTTACTGTATTTGTTACTATATCTGTTAATTCTACAAACTTTTATGAACTACTGAAGGAACATGTAATGAATAACATGTTAATTACTGATCCCGAGTTTGTTCCTTGTTAAGGAATCATGATGCATCTTTTATCTCAAGTAGTGACTATATTTGTGCATGATTTGTACCTCAGTAGTAACTGAGTTACTACTAAGCATCTGTGCCCCATCAAGTAAAGTGTCACTGGCAGTATAGTTGGTCCATTGCCTCCTGCCTTCTGTTTGAACCTGGTGTTTCTCTCTCTGTCCTTTAGTAATATTTTGCATGTGGTGCCGTGTGAGTCCATCTCTGCTCTGAACACTCGTCTGTTTTTTGAAGGACTGTTACTTTTTTCAGTGGCAGGCTGTTATTTCTAGGGTGTCCACATAATCGTGCTTTTTTAACAGCCGATGTGTGACAGGAAGTGACTGTTGGCGTAACCAACCTGCTAACCATCGCAGTGAGTCACAGATATCTCCACAGCAGGCTGTGCATCTCAGGCACTGCTGCTGTGATCATCAGAGAGACAAAAAAATCCAGTCCTCCAGAGACTATGTATCAAATGCTTCAGAAATCCTAGAAAGGGTGAATTATTTAGAAAATCTCCAATATATTTTTCTCTCCAAGTATCAAGCTGACTTTTATTTACTTTCGTCCCTGTCGTCATATTCATATCCAAAACCAACATCTTATACCTGGCTGCATTGAAAAATAAGAATGTTCCTGATTTAGTTTTCACATACTGTAGGCTATAGTGGTATATAGTGCTTGGGCTCTGAGCAGGCTGTGTAAATGATTGAACTGGCAGAGCCAATAAAAAACACGGCAGCACAACATGTGACTGAGACGCTGAGGAGCGGCACACACTCCGATCCGCGGACCCTGCAGGCAGCGCACGGAGCAGCCAGGAGTGAGCCGTCTGCCTGCAATCGCGCTCTTTCAACATGAGAGGCTTGTTTCTGCTGGTGCTGTTTGCCACAGGTAGGATGCTTTTAAAATCATGCAGTTACAGGGTCCTTTTTACCTGGTGAGGGAGATGCCATGTTTAAGGGGGAGTCTGGAAGAATATATGAGGTCTGGTGTGCGAGCAGATGCTGTGGTAGAACTCCATCGCAGTATGAAAGGTGGAAGTGGTGTGGAGGATGGTGGTGGAGATAAATGGAGAATGACTGAGGAGATGCTTATGGAGTGTGCAGAGATGGAGACAGATGGTGTCACGTCGCCGTCATGCTGTCGCCCTGCTTGTCCATCCCGGTGTGGAGCATGGACACACGTTAGAGCATCGCAGGACTTCTCATTAATCCCTGGGAAGCTGCGAAGTAGGACCAGTTATACTAATGAGCACCACGTGATTTTAACCAATAACAGTTAATGTGACTGTGGTGTGATTTTAACCAATAACAGTTAATGTGACTGTGTCCATCCTGCAGCAACCTGATAAACTAAATTGTGATGATCAGCCTGTGTTGTGCACAGCTCTCCATGTGACAATGCACACATTCCTGTGTCTCTTACTCCAGCTGCCTTACCATGTGGGGGGGTTGTAAAGGTTTGGTACATGTTGCCGTGTGCTTCTCTGAAAATGAGTCTGAAAATTGGACTTTGTTTCTTACGAAAGCATTTCTCGCCATCTCAAAATCATATTATGATGTTTTCGTGTTATCAAGGAAGGTACAGTAATGTATGGCTTTATATCGGGGGGGGGGGGGTGCAATCTTATCCTTAAAGGGCCGGTGTGTGTGCAGCTTTTTGGGGTAACCTTTAGGTCAGCTGTTCAAACCCAGGTGTGAGGACTCTTCAGCCAATCAGTCCTCTAATTATTAAACTGATTAGGGAGCTTCTGCGACACACAACGGCCTTTTGCAGATAAGATCGCCCAGCCCTGTCCTCTAGGTTACAAAATAAAATGATGGTTTATTACCCATTTGTACAAGTACAGACACACTGGATTTTTTCCATAGCCCACCCTTTTCCCTTGAGACTTACACACAGCTCTAAGAGTGAAGATGGAGGTTGATACCAAAGACCAATGTCAGCCATTTATCTGGGGTTCTTGGAGCATTTTGGGGTGGTTTAAGAGACAAACCCAACAACACGGGAAAGTGTCGCTGAGGATGGGATTCGAACAGGTGACCCTCTGATCATGTGCACAGTGGCCTAACTGCTAAGCCACACAGCACCCCCCCATGCTCAGCCCATGATCAGGTGGCTGATTCAAAGCCCAGGCACAGCAGATGGATGCCACCATCAGGCCTTTGAGCGGGACCCTTAACCCCAAACGCTGTCCCTGCTGTCACCGTGGATGAAAACACCTGCTAAATATATAAAATGTAAATGTAAAGCATCCAAAACAAGGCTGTTACACACAGTTTTTCATCCAGAGTGAATTGCAGCAAACTGCATGCTTACGTTAGCAGCATACTGCTGGCGGAAGCCTCGGTGGCAGGGCGGGAGACGGCTGTCCCCAAGCGTGAGCCTCTAACTGCCTGCTGCTCTCTCTCCACAGCCTCACGTAGTCAGGACAGCGATCCGGCTCCTGTATCAACATGCAGCTTTCCTCCTTCCCCCTCCCTCCCTGAAAGCCCCCCCCACCCCCACCTTCTTCCTCATGACACTGCACTGACCCTCCCTGACACTGCATCTATACAAATGACATCTCCAGAGCCCGGAGGTGAAATCACTACGCAGTCAGCCACCATTTCCACTAAAGTGTCCCCAAGTGCAACTGACCTGCCTCCCACTAACACTAATGCTCTGGTTACATACACTAAACTGCCCAATGAACTTACTGACACTACTATCCTTTTCACCACCCTACAGCCCTTTATTAACTATACGACCACTCTATCTAGTAAAACTAACTCTACTACCGCTCATCTGCCCATTACTAACTTCACTACAACTCTATCCAGTGACACTGACTCTACTACCACTGATCTGCCATCGACTAATTTTGCTACCACTCTATCCAGTGATACTGATTCTACTACCACTGATCTGCCATCGACTAATTTTGCTACCACTATATCCAGTGACATTGACTCTACTACCACTAATCTACCATCGACTAATTTTGCTACCACTCTATCCAGTGACACTGACCCTACTACCACTAATCTGCCCGTTACCAACTTTACTACAACTTTATCCAGTGACACTGACTCTACTACCACTAATCTGCCCTTTACTAACTTTATTACAACTGTATCCAGTCACACGGACTCTACTACCACTGATCTGCCATCAACTAATTTTGCTACCACTCTATCCAGTG
>JAODKF010000103.1:1307024-1340271 GCA_026779585.1 Mormyrus proboscirostris
CAATTTTCCCTGTTTGCTGCCATGTGGAAACCAACAGAACCTAGGGGTTGGCGTTCTGGGATGCAGAAAGTCTACATGGGCCCTGGTGATGGGTCTGTACATATTTTTGGACTCGAGACACTATTTGTCTGGATGCCTGCAGTAACGTCTTCATCTACAGTGAAGGGAGTGCTCCTGGAGAAGCACCCGCGCAGTGATGTCCCAGCAGAGCTGCCCCAATCGTTTTCATGCACTTCCGAGTAATCAAAGTACCGGGGGATGATGGTTCGGGCCCAGACTCTCTGGGTGAGCTGGAGCTGGGTAGCAGACTGACTCTTTCCAGATAAATCACCGTTTGAGTATCACAGCAATGCCAATGTACGTTTGCTGCATGCAGCTAAACTATATGACAAAGAAATGTGTAATTTAATGTATCGGCCTGAACGACAAACAGCGGGCATGTAGCATTGATTTAAGCCTCCTGTATGGATCAACCAGGGCTGCCAACTGTCACATATCTGGTGTGACGCTCACGTTTTCAGGCTTCCATGCTCACGAAAGAAATCTTATGGCAAATGTATATTATTCCTTTACAATTCTAAAATTCGCTACATCAAAAGCATTGGGGTAGTTTGCAAATAATGATGCAGATCATTTTTAAGGTAATGAAACTGTGCATGTAAATGTGTGTGCAGATATTTCTCAAATTGAAAATCTCACGCCAGCCAGCTGATAAAGCTGCAAACCCAGATACACTGTCAGAGAAAAAAAAGAGTACCAATTTGTACCTTTGCTTGTCACTGGGGCTGTACCCTCAAGGGTCTGCAAAATTGTACCTTTTAAGGGGAACAAGGTACAAACAACATTAATATACCCCAAAAGACACCTGAAAACACCTGAAAAATGATGCCAATTGAAAGGTTTTGGGAGCCAGTATTCTGATTTGAACAGCAGATTAATGTAACCAGTGACATACTGACCTTTATGTAAGTGTAGGGAGAAGCTGGCAGCTGGAATGATGACCCCACCCCCCCCCCCCCCCCCCAAGCACTCAGGTTTACTCCTGGTTCATGCACTGGGGTTCAGTCACAGGTCACAGTACCCCATCTTACACCTGCAGTCCAAAGGCAAAAAAATCATTTTTGTGGTTGTGTATATATTACATGCTGAGGACCAAGTAAATAAAAAAAAAATTAAAAACCTGTTATTTTGACTTTGCAGAGACATTTAAATGGTCACCACAAGGGCAAACTCAATTTGATAAAAGCTAAAACTGTTTCTCATTATATGTTTGGTTGCTCATGGTTAGGATAAGTAACCTTAGTTGGGATTAGGGTTACACCTATAGAAATGAGTGGATGGTCCCCACAAAGATATAGATACCTATCATCTGTGCGTGCATCTGCCCAGCAATGGACTGGCATCCTGCCTAGGCTGTAGCCCCCCCCCCCCCCACCGTCCCATGACCCTGTCAAGGACAACTGGTTGGAAAATGGAGGGATCTTCATAACACCAGATGTGTTACTTAATATTTTGGATCTTTTAGTTCTTCAAATTACACAACAGTTTTGCTCTACTGTCCTGCTGCTGAGGAACATTTAGGCATGTCTGTACTTTTGTTTTAATATTATTTGTAATAACATTGTGACTATGTTGGAAATAAAAGCCATATGGTATGTACGCTAGGATTTTTTATGGAAAAATAACAGATGGCTGGTTGTTGAGATAAAGTAGCTGCCAGAATGAAAATCAAACTGACGTTTTCAAGTTACAGGGACTGTATTAAGGATGTACTGAGTAATGAAACTCTCCAATGAAAGGGCAAGTGTTGTGTTTTATTAGGGATGAATGAACTTGGGAAATACACAAAAATGCAGCAGCTGACATTCAAGAACACAACAGCAAGTATCTTCATGGGAAACCTAATTTATCTCTCATGTGTAGCTATAAACAACAGCTCCATATTTCGCTGGCCGGAATACAGCACGGCACATGTGGCTGGCCTTTTGCTGATCGTAATGGATGTGAAATGCCAAGATCTGAAGAAGCGTCATATGACACGGGTACAGCATGGTACAGCATGCTAGGTGAAGTAACACAAGCAATAAAACGACAAGCAGCACAGCTGAGTGACAGGTCACTTAGAGCAACCTGGAATCCCAAAATGCTCACCAGGCCGATGTCATACATGGTCGGGTTACTTTAATATTCCCAGAATTATTTCCCATAGAATAATTTATAGCTAATTTACACTTAGTCTGATGGCTCTATTGCATAAGACGAGTAGAGATATATTTAGTTTTTTCCTTTTATTTGACATCAGAGTGGGGACCACATACTGTTGTTCTTTATGTAAATAATTAGAAATTTCTAATGCTTTAGGTTTGTTCACTGTGGATTTTTTTCCATTGTGGAAAAGCAGTAAAATAGATGTTGGCCTCCAGTTGTGTCTTTCTAAATTTAACTGCCACCACCCAGCTTTTATTGCCGTGTTTCATTGCTTGTTGGAAAGCAGCTTGTTTCAATATCCAATATAAAAGCCAGCATGACTTATCGGTGTTTACTGTTTGCTGGTTCTGATAGCAGCATTTTTCCTTAAAAAAAATAGATAACTTCAAATGTCCTTAAATAAATTCAGTGCCGAAGTTATTGGTACAAGATGCTAACAAACGTTTGTCCTGTGTCATGCTTGGACATACTTGTGCAGTGTTTGCAGAAACTTGGAAAGACTTTTCTATTTGCCCACCTGACAGTATTCGCCAGCCAAGTTTTGATGCATTCTTCACTCTAATTGGACGACATACTTTTCTGTTCGCCCATCGAGCAATATCTACCAGCCAAATCCCGGTGCTTTCTTCAGTCCCGTTGGACAGCGTACTGCGCAGTGCTCCACATTCCAAGCATGGGTGGCGCATACGCACTGAGATGGAAGCCAGGCTTCGTCGCCGCGGTATCAAGTACTGTCAGTAGCTGACAACAAGTTGAGGCAATCGGTGTGCTTGGAATTTTCCCGGGGCTACAAGAACAATAAATGAATTGTAGAGAGTTCCTCAAAAAAAGACAGTTTCTTCAGCACCAAGCTGTGGTAAAATAAAGTTTAAAATAGCAGAAAGCAATGAGTATTGCATAATGTGTCCTAAAAAACATTACTGCACAAAAATCTTTCGGTCATCACAATGAGTTGTTTAATAATAATAATAATAATAATAATAATAATAGTAATGAAACCAGCTTTTCTGTTGTAAAACCAGATAAAACTAGTCCTGATGGGCCATAGTATCTTAGTGTGACATCAGCCCTGCTTTCCATCTGGAGATGATGATAGGTAGAGGAATGGAGGCGTCTCTTTGTCAGGGATGTGTAATGTAAACAACATGGGGGGGGGGGTGTCGGCAGTATAAAATTAAGAGTTAGGGGTAGGACGGTTAGCTCAGTGTTTACCGAAGCGCTTGCGTAACATCTGGGCATAGGTGACTTCCACACTTCTGGAACAATGAGGACGACGGCACTGATTGCGTCCCTGACGCTCCTGGCGTTCGGTGTCCTCGCCGATGTCCAGCCTCAGAAAGATTTTGACCTGCGGAAGGTGAGAACGTTGCAGACTTCTGGCTCTGTTAATGTGCCGCGGTGTCGTTGTTTTTCTAAGATGGACAGCCACTGCAGCACTGAGAGATACATACAAAGGTGACGATATATCTCATAGATTATGTAATATTATGTAAGATTATGAAATATTTAAGACAATGAATATTTCTTTACTGGATAACATTTGCAGTATATTGATAGTGGGATAAGATTGTTATGTAAGGTGATGATGTGCTTTTTCATCATTGTTGAAATGAGATTTTTTTTTTCTGAATTGTTTGTTCTTTAGGGACTGTGCTGTTTACTTGTCCGCGCGAATGTTAAATGTCTGCAGAAGGTAAACAGCAGAGTTCGAAAGTCACGATTGCTGGGTTGCGACATCATCTTAGCAACAGGGAGCCAAGATTCTCTCTTTGACACACAAAGTAGAATCGGCGGGGTTGCTCTGGATTGTGCTGGTGCCATTTAAGAGTTTACAGGAAACGGCATCCATATATCATCGTTAGTAAATTCTCCGGCTTCCATAGATGTGGCTCTTTCAGATCACCTAGCTTCTAACTGCCTGTTTGGTCTCCTGAGCAGCCTAGGGGCACGTTTTTTTTTTGCTTTACGCTGTTTTAATATATCATGCTTCCTTCCCATTGGTCTCCCGTGTTCCTTTCTTGCATGTTGCAAAGCACAACACTTGCCGCTAGTTGTTTGTTGTTTACTAAATATGATAAAAATAAAAACTATATTTTTTTCTAATAATATAAAAAATATTTTCCAAAGTTGTTTGTGCAAGGGAAAGCGAATAGAATCTTCTCCAGGTGTTTTTATTATTAAGCGTTAATGTCACTGGTTTTGTTTTTTTCTCTGCATTGTGTGTCCTCATGGGTAAGAATTTTGTCCCCGTTTTCTTCGTGTTTTAGACATCATTTTCTGTTTTCTGTCTTCATTTGTGCATCTATATATACACTGGTCGGTCAGATATTCATTTTTTTCTCTACCCAAAATCTGTCTTGTCCCTTAATCTCGATCTGTTAATCTCATACATGCTCAGTTTGGAGGAAAGTGGTACCGGGTCGGACTGGCCTATGACTCCCCGGGGTTTGCGCGCTACAGAAGCAGGTTCCGCGTCTCCATGGGCACCCTGACGCCACTACGGAACGGAGACGCCGAGCTCACCATGTATGAGATGGGGTGAGTGAAGCAGCCGCCGCCTACCACCGATGTTCCACAGGGGACCCTCAGCGCATTGACGACGGTCCCTGTGCTTCTCCGCTGATACAGGCTGACAGGTTGCCAGCCCATCTCCTATGTGTATGAGAAGGCAGCTGTGCCTGGAGTGTTCAAGTACTTCAGCACACGTGAGTTTTGCTGCCCCTTTGACCAATGTGACGAGATAATCAGATAAATGTGCAGTAGAGCTCTTGGTGTGAGGTAGCTACCAAATGACATGGATAAAAAACCATGTGGACAATGTGCAGATGAGTGTTTTGGTCTATTCCTATAGGCCACAGCAGAGTCAAGGACATCATGGTGGTGGAAACCGATTACAATGAATACGCTCTGGTTCTGAAAAACAAGAAGATGGATAAGGAATTGACACAGGTGGCGCTATATGGTGAGCATATGGAAGAATTATTATGACTATTGCACACTGGTGACACGTCGTGACACTGGGTTAAGAGCCAGACTCTCCACCTGAGCATTTGCAGCTTAAATCTGAGCTCACACATCTTAGCATTCTGGAACACTCTGAAAAAATCTGGCAGGAGATAATACAATAATTATATGTTTTCTTTATAAACATTACTAACGAAACATATACATTATTATTTCTGTACAGTTACTGGACATGACAACCAACTCAACCAACTACGACTGATAAAACATTGATAAGCCAATGAAGTGAAAATGTACATACACTTATTTTTCTTGAATTCCTTTTTGATTGTCTCTGCTGATGCTATAATTCACTTTCTTTATTTTTTCGCAGGTCGCTCACAAAAGTTAAGGCCAGAGTTGGTGGAGAAGTTCAGGGAATTTTCTTTGTCTCTTGGATTTTCTAGGGAGTCTATTTTGACACCGTCCGCTACAGGTAAGCAGAGGATTTGAATGTTGTATATTCTAATTATGGACCATTCTGCATAATGAATGAGACCCATGTTGTATAGCTTTGCAAACTGAGAGAAATTATCTTTTTGCTCTCACCAGATGATTGTGGCCCAGTTTAATTCCAGGCAAGGTGAGATATTCGCACCAATAAAATCTTTGATTTAATCCTGGCACACAGACTGTACTTATCATGGTGTGTATTGTTTTCTGTTTCAGGGAGTCCTTTCTGGATCCTGTTCCCCAGATCAAAGAACTGCTCTCCTGCACAACACCATTATACTTAGAAAAGCTTTGCAACATCTAACCATAGTATTGTGCTCTGGACTACAGTAGAGCTGCTAGACTCACTAACGCTGCACACTACAGTCGTCTGATTTGTTCTGTCAAGTCAGGTCGAAACACATTAGAGCAGTAAGACACCTGCATCAAGCTACCTGTTTGTACCTGCACACATTTGCACAGTTCTCTTTGTCTCAGTGCCACTGAGGTCACCAGTCAGGTGCATGTGTTTCCTTCACCGGCTGGCCTGCGGCCACCGAACAGACACTGATAAGCACTTATATTTAGGTGTCTGATGAACGTGGGACAGGCCTGTAGCACCAATGTGAATGAATAAAAGCTGAATCCCATGCTTGTGATGAATTGACGCACCTGTTTATTTGTGGAGGCTGCACATCACTTGCTTCCCATCCGTTCCAGGATGCAGTTGGAGACACGCTCCGGATCACAAAGAGATTTAGCAATTTGCACAACCTGCCGCACAGCTGGATCCTCTATCCAAATTGCCTGACACCACTTGCCATCGCCCAGTTCCCATGGCTCATATACTCTTCATTCTGTTGAATTTTCTAGTGCCGGAACAACGGTGCATATTTTACATTGACAGGCAGATAGAGGGTCAGAAGGAAGGAAGTCATTTCATTTCATTTCATTGTGTCACATTTCCTGGTTGTTTTTGGTTAAATGTGGCAGCAGACACAACCTGCCACTAGTCACATCAAACGGGTAACAGAAACTTGCTGCAGGCGATATAACTGCTACCACAACCACTTTATTGCTATTAACTATTACCGATAGCAATACAAATACTAACCCTGCAAAAAGTTCAGTGTTATACACAGAGCTCATGATCAGCAGAGAACTACTATTGAACTACTGTTGCTTAAACCATTTCACTTTAGCTATTTTCTTGTTACGTTAAAAATGATTACGGCAACACTTTACTTCAGGGGGCACAAACAATACAGTATAATACACTCATGCCTAAGGTGTCAATTAACCAGACTAGCATTGTGTTAGTCACACATTGATCCTATGCTAGTTCATCATTAATCGATCATAATGGTTTGTTACATTGTTACTATATTTGTTCATCATTTGTTCTTGAGTAATAACTGAGTTACTAAGTTACTTGTGTCCCCGTCAAATAAAATGTAACCATGATTACTTTCCTACTGCTCCGAAGTGTTTTGACTCCAAAGTGTCTTCAAACTTTTGCATTTTCTACTTTATTTTTTTTGATTCAAAGTACACCGACATTTGAAAAAGGGAAGCAAAACACAGTCGATGCAGCCTGAATAAGAATCTCTTAGAAATCACGACACCTGGCCGTACGCTGGCGTTTTATTCACTACATCTGTTGTACGGGCATGACAGGTACACAGATTAACGTTTTGTGAAGAACATATCAAAGGAAACACCCTGTACCATCAAGCACTGCTGCTATGGGCACCCAGCCAGCTGAAGTGCGTAACAAGCACAGACACACTGGCACGTTGCTTGTGGAAACACGCTGAGATGTCCCAGACTTCCCCCAAACACCAGCACTAGGCCCCCTAACACCCATTAGAGTCGTCATACTGGGCTCTGCTCTGCAACCAGTCCTCTGGTTTTATTTCCATTATAATTCTCACCTGTTCAGACACGGAAAAACATCATCATCGATGCGACAGCCCCTGCCCATAAATTGACGCCGGCCCGCCAAAAAAATAAAGGCAATTTAAGTAGCTAAATGCCACAACATATAGCGAGACATTTCAGTCTAACATTAATGTAATAAATTGATTGCAGTATATTGCCAGCATATCAGACTCTTGTGCTGCAATTACATGAAATTATCCTTTAAAAAAATATACATCACAATTATCAAGAAAATGTTTCTGCGAAGTGAGGGTCAGAGGTGAATTAAGACAGAAACAAACACCTAGAGGAGGGGTCTCAAACTCCAGTTCTGAGGGGCTGGAGCCCTGCACAGTTTTTGGTTCACCCTCATTTAACACACCTGATTCAACTCCTTGAGCTGAATCATTTGTGGTGGAACAGGGAAAGAACTAAGCTACACAGGGCTCCGGCTCCCCAGGACTGCAGTTTGACACCCCTGACCTAGAGAAACTGATAAGGCAGCCTTTGGTCTAGTTACAGTGTTTGTATTTCAGGGGGCTATGTACTTAAAGCACACATCCCCTTGGGTCAATGTCCTGCCGTGGTGGACAGTACAGGCTGGGGGGGGCTGATTTTTTCTTAAGGACACAGTGGCTCGGGACACCAGTCTGACTGGACACAGCCGCGATGCATAGCACAGTGCTGCTGCCGCTTCTGCTCCTAGCTGCCGGAACCCCAGCTTTTGGGGGGCCACTGCCTTCGGAACCTGCGCTCCAACCTCAGGAAAACTTTGACCTAAGCCGGGTAAGGAACCACAGTCTCCCTCTGGCTCTGTCTTTCTGGAGGTTTGCGGAGTGCTAGCATCACATGTTCAGGTACTATAAGATTGGCACCGATCACTGGATTTTCTGTATGCTGTACACGTTGTGCTGGGTGATTGACTGATACTTCCTTGAATGGAGCAGTAGTTCTTGCCTTTTTCTCTGACCTCCCTGCTATTATTGCTGCGTTCCATTTGAACTCAGAAGATGGAATTTGCTCATTCCTAAAGCTGGAACTCTGACTTGGAAAGTACGAGGAACCTCTGCATCTCCCGACCTCAGAATTCAAGATGACTGCCCCCCTTCATCAGTGGAAGCTGTAGTTATATACTGTTTAGTAGCACTTATCCATTACTTCTGCTTTATTAAACAAGTCATACACACAGTACTGTTCAGTCGCTGTCGGTGGACTTCTTAGTATGGTGTTTGCATGTGCAAAATACAAGGTAATGCATTATCTACTGGTATTGCTAACAATGGCTAACAACGAACCTGGCTAGTACTGATATTGCTGAATGGCCTTTCCGACTTGTACTGGAACATGGCTAACGTGGGTGTGACGTCATTCTGACCTCTGAGGTAAATGGAATGCAGCTCTACTTGATCCCTTCTGCATCTCAACTGCTGTCCCTGTCTTCTAGTTCATGGGGAAGTGGCATGACATCGCCATAGCATCCAATTGCCCCTGGATGCAAAAGCACAAAGACCACCTATCGGCAGGAACCATAGAAATAAATCCAGGGGACACCAGCAACACCCTCAACCTGACGAGAACTGCCATCAGGTGACACGGTCATCACTAGGGGAGCTCTCCCCCTCCTGGAGCCGCCCTTCTGGCAGCATTAACATGAATTATTGTACATATAGCCTACAATATGGATCACTGATGAATTACAAACACCAAAATCAATCCATATATGTATAATTCCAAGAGTTTTAAAGCGACATGAATGGCGTTATGTGTTCCAGTAGTGTACATTTGACACTCTGCTCATATTCTGGTTGTATAACATTTTGTTCTTGTATGTTTGTGTGTAGGCGTGGAGAGTGCAAACAAAAATTTATGTCTTACGAGGTAACAGAGACTTCTGGGAGGCTGTCGTATCACAGTGCAAGTGAGTCCCTACAGATGCTGCATGCCTGTCGGGTTTGGAGTTCCTGCCGTTCTGGTCGACCCAATATGTAGATGACAGAAAAAGATATGCAAAGGTACAATGCCAGTTAAAAGTTTGAATTCACCAAGCTGCCTACACAGGAGAGTGATGGCATCAGTAGAAATGGTTTTGGCGGAGTTTGACTGGAGACTGAAGTAAAGGCGGCCAATGAGAGCTCAGCGTATATGTGGGATCTTCTTCAGGACAGATGGATAAGCATCCCAGGAGGCCACCTCATGAAAATGGAGTAGAGGACACAGTGGGGTCAGCCAGTCCCTGGGCCAGTTGGGGTTAAGGGCCTTGCTCAAGGGGTCAATGGAGGGACCACTCTGCTGACCACGGGATCTGAACCAGCAACCTTCTGAGTCCCAATCCACAGAGCTGCCCCCCCAACAAATAATAATTTTTTTAGTTAGTGCATAATTATCTATGTTTCTTTATAGCTTTGCTGTCTTTATAATCATTCTAAAACGTAGAATATAGTACAAATAAACCTTTCTATGGATAGGTGTGTCCAAACTTTTGACTGGTACTGTATCTAAAACAGTGAATAGAATGGTCCTTTAACCTGAACAATACTGAAAGCCTTCAGATGTTGCCATAGCTTGTTGGGTAGCGTTATAGAGCACGATGACATGACATTTCTAATCCTGTGTTCCGACCTGCAGAATGGAAGGCTGACGTGGATGCATATGTGGTCCGCACTAATTACCATGAATATGCCATCGTGGTCATGATAAAGCAGAAGCAGGATGGCGAGAAGACCACCACACTGAAGCTCTACGGTAATGACTGACATGGAATGACACGGGCAAGAGAGAAACATCACGTTTTCTGTCAGTGTCACTGCGCTGCTGTGTAGACATTGCATGTGTGTATGGAAGACCTACCTGAAGCTGTTTCTTCTGTTTAATGTACTTACTTTTAAATGAATGATATTATTAAATCATATAGTAGAACTCAATAAAAATGTCGCAGGTTCAAATACTACAGAAAGGGGGTTACTGTGCTATGGTGGCTCTCATTGTGGTCTTTATCTTGTTTTGCGGGATTTCCGAAGGTAAATTTATTTGAAAATTGCTTATATTACCAAGTAACGAATAACGTCTCTCTAAAACGATTGTCATGAGACGTGCGAATCTCACGGTTTGTCAGGTCGCAGCTCGGACCTGCGGCCCAGCCTTGTGGAAGAGTTTACCCAGCTGGCTAAAGAGCAAGGACTGAACGACGACTCCATCATCATTCTGAAGAAGACACGTACGCCCCTCCGTCTTCAGCCATAACATACCCACTTCTGGAAGCAGAGGCCAGAACTAACCCTTTGAACTTACTTGTTTCTTTCTGCAGAGGAATGTGTTCCTGGAAAGCCAACCCAGTTGCCAGAAATTCAGGTACACAAGATTAAACTTGATTACGCTCGATCTTGTCTTCACCTGTCTTCCCTATTCCTGTATTCCCTACACTTATCTCCAACCCTGTCCACAAACAGAGAATGAAAAGAAACGTTGTCCTGCCCTCACCTGAGGAAGGTTCTGGAGGCACAGACACGCCCATGTTTATGAACGCAGGTATTTCAGTATCCTGTGAATAGGAAGCAGGGGGCAAGTGACTGGATTTCACCTCAGAATCGAACGCTTTTCTCCCCCTAACTCATCGGTACCTTTCCCCAGACTCCTGCATGAGTCCACCAGATGCAGGCCCATGCTTCGCCATGTATCCGCGGTATTTCTACAACTCCACCCTCATGGCCTGCCAGGAGTTCATTTTTGGCGGTTGCCTAGGCAACCAGAACAACTTTTTGACTGAAAGGGATTGCCTGCAGACGTGCCGCACTGAAGGTACAATAAGAAACATCATAAATGTAAAGTTAGGGATCTGAAGATGGCTGCTTTTCACAATGTGACGACACGCACATCACATCACATATACATCAGCGTTCATAAAAGGCTTATACTACATTGAAACATTTATGATTATGTGCTGCGATATTTGACTGAATCAGTTTCCAAGATGCAATGGTGGTCAATTTGAACATTTAATCATACAAATCATACAAATCACTTACTGTAAGTTACAGAATTAACCTAGAGTGTCCACTTTTTTCATTTCATCTGTCATTTCATTCCTTCATTTCATTTTCCACTTCATTTCGCTGAATCGCCCGCTTTCCAGCGGCCTGCAGGCTTCCTATTACCCCAGGGAAGTGCAATGGCCAGGAAGAGCTCTGGGCCTTTGATTCCGTGAGCGGAAAGTGTGTGTCCTTCAAATATGGCGGCTGTAAGGGAAACGGCAACAAGTTCTACACCCAGAGGGAGTGTGAGGAGTACTGTGGCGTGATGAAGGACGGTAAGGCTGGAAATGCATTGGAGTGTTCAGGTACAGATAACAAGAGATACCCTGAGGTGTTATAAAGGAGTAAAGAGAATTCTGATGATGAAACACCCCAGGAAAGGCATTTCTGTTGTACTCATCTTTATCATTATTGCCCAGCAATTGCATTATGGTAAAGCAGCAAAAAAACTGTGCACTGAAAGCTTTGTAAGCCTTTAAAATGTTTGAGTTCAATCCAGCCATCAAACACCTTAATAATACATGCTGGAAAAATGATATAATATAATATAACCCATGTTTTATCACTGTCTGATCATTTTTATGTTCTAAATTTATTTTTTATTTTGTCGCCACACAGAAGCAAATGCTTGCAGGTAAGTCAGGCTGTGAAGGGAGTAAGTAATCATGAAATGTTCTATTCTTCTTTATGACAGGAGATGAGGAACTGATGAAGGTCAACTGAAAGTCAGCTAAATGACTGGACAGCAGAACAAATCAACCGACCAGCAATGGTTTGGCAATAATGGAGTCATGATTAAACTATACAGTATAACATGGAAACAGAGTATTATCATTCTTTATCCTTCCTGCTTATTTTATTAGTGACTCTGGAGCTCTTTTCTGAATTGAAATGTTACATTAATGGTGCAACAACATTCAACAGCTCTTCTGTCTGTCAGAAGTTGAAATTTCCAAAAAGTAAAAATTTAGACCAATATTTTGTTTCAGCCGAGCAGCTAAGTAATATGTGACTGTGCCTCTTTATACTCAACTAGTTGGTTGATAAAAATCTTGGTCTGGAATTTTACTTTCTGGATTTGTTCTTTCTGGACCTGAAGTGTCAGCCTCTGCTTTCTTCTGAGTAAAGTAGAAGGTTAACCTTTGTCCTGTGTTAGCTTTCTGTTCCTATCTCTTATGTTAAATGAGTCGGTGCCGACCCATGTCTTAAATCAATCATAAAATACCCTCAAAACAATTACTTATCATCCAATTTGTTTCTTACCTCTTGGGTACCTTGTTAGGCTTCCTTATCCATGAAAAGATTGGTTTTAATATTTTTGGTGTGGCTTTCTGGACCTTGATATGATAAAATAAACCTCAAGAGAATTATATAAATAAACTGAATTGGTCTTGTCTTGCCTTACATGAATTGGCATGCCATGCTTTGATTTTCTTTTTACTTTATTTTGCTTAATTAGTGATTCCTGACAAAGCCAAAACGCCTTGATGTAGAACAGAAATCAGTGTGGTGCTTTTATGCATTTTAAACTTACAAATGGGTCAGTGCCGACCCGAACACGATACTGCACTGTGTTAGGAACTGCCTGTGCTGAGCTGTGTTTCTCCTGACACATCGACACATGCGAGTCTGTGTCCTTCAGCTGTTTGCGCCGCCATATCAGAGAGCGAGCGAGTGGGTGAACTCCATCCTCCATCTCCTTGTTACATTTTTTCTCACTGTCATATCAGACAAGTGAAATGCTGAACCAGGGATGAACCACGGTGAAGCAGGAATAAGATCTGGCCCGTTGACTGCAGAGTGGTGTAAACACTATAAAAGTCACAAGGTAGACCTTGTGAATTATTAAAATATTTTATGGTGCTGCCTCAAACCAATTTCATGATGTCATATCTAAATACTGGCAGACCAACACAGCAATAAACAATCGTTAGTATTCAGTACAAGAAAATTCACTAGCTGGATATAGATATATGCACCAGCGTGTGTGTGTGTGTGTGTGTGTGTGTGTGTGTGTGTGTGTGTGTGTGTGTGGTCCCCACAATGCAATAAAATTCTGTTATTTTGATGTTGTGGGGACCATTTTTCCGTTCCCAATAAGGATAACCTGAATTATATAAAAAAATAAGTGACTGCAAAAAAAAAATTTTAAATGCCAAAAGACTTATATTTTGTATGTTGCTTATGGGTAAGGTTAAGATCATCATTTTGGGATTTTGATTTTTCCTCTAGAAATGAACGGACGGTCCCCACAAAGATATGAGTACTGGTCAGTGTGTGTGTGTGTATTTGTGTGTGTATGGAGTTGGCATGTTCTTCCCATGTTGGGTGGGTTTTTCTCTCTGTCCAAAGGCATGCGGTTATGCGGATTGGATGCCAGTCCATCACAGGACACGCACTCACACACACAATAACTCACTACAGGCAATGCAGACACACTCGTCAAAGGTGTGTCCTTACCTTGTGACTTGTGCAGTTACCTTGTACCTCAAGCCTTGCACGATAATTGAATAGAAGATGGATGGATGTATGGATGGATGCAATACAGACTTATTTCAATCTGTAACAAAAAAGCTGCGCAAAGCATTACAAACTTAAGTGAAACAGACTGCAAACACAAAACACTAATATTGATGATTCAGTGACTCACTGGATAAATCTCCACTGAAGCCAATAATTGAATGCACTTGTGTATAATGCTCTGTTAGTTTTCTTTTGCATTTTTTGCTGCAAACCACCAGTCCAAAAAGGAATTTTCGTAATTGGGGTGGTAAAAATGCCAGCGTCACGTCGAAATGAACCAGCTGAAAGAACTTTCTGAACCTGATTGGGTGAAGCGTGCAGATTCGCAGCCCGTGATACGCAAAGCTGGCAGAGATGCTCTGCAGAGTGCACTTAAAGATCACAGCCGATGCAGTCCTGTTAAAAATAGAAAGAATAGAGTGAGTGACATCAGCACCTCTTTCGCATGGCAGCAGCCGGAGCTCGGTACTCATCGTTATATTCAAGCACATTTTACCCTTCATCAATTTAACATTGCTGGTCAGGACCATTCTCAAGGGGTAGAGAGTTCTTTCTCTCTGTAGGTCACACGCTGTCCTCAAACTATCATTCAGCATGAGGAACAAGGCCTGCTTCAACCCAATAAAAGCAATAAAGACTAGACAGCAAGAACATCCTTAGAAAGCTCCATACTCTATCTGGCCTTGCAGTACACCCGTCTTGCTGTAATCTCTATACAGTGGGTCTCGGAATATTTAACAACTAAGCAACAAATTATCTATCATAAAAATCCACTTTCAGCTCAGACAGACAGAACCTCAAATCCAAATGGATGCTGTCATTACATGACTTAGGAGGATGTCACACTAACATGCTAAAAGAATCAGAGTCTTCACGTGATTCGGCAGGGTCTGAATAGATGCCATGGTTTTCCGGACGCCATTAAAGCCTCTCTTTTCACCAGACTTACCGATATTTTCACATAAAGACTATCAGCGATTGCTGGAATCTGGAGATTTCCTTCGTAAACAGCTCAAGGGCTATTTACCAGGTGTCAGCCTTCTTCACACAGCTAGGGAGATCAGTCACATTGTGGAGAAACTTCCCCACAATCTCCAAGAAAAATGGAGAACTCTAGGTTTGAGATACAAAAGAGAACTTTATGTCCCATATACCACATTCTCATGCTGAGGAGAAGCTGATCCCTGTTTTTGCCTCTCAATTTTCTTCAGAATTTCCTTCAAGTGTGAGAAATTCCCATCCAAGGAGTGGAAAATAAAGCCTTTATCACCGCTAATAAAACAGGGATTAAAAGGTCCTCTTGTCCAGCTTCCTGTAAAGGATCTACTGAAGACCCAAACAGGCAATTCTCCATCCACAAGTCACCTCATTTGCTTAAGAAGTCCTGGGGCTTCAGGGAAAGTCCACTTCAGCTTCCTGAATAGCCAGAATAGCCACTCTACATGCTAAAAATGCTGTGATCCATCAACTCATACAAGACTGCAGGCTATCATTCACCGTGATGAGTGTGACAGCGAGTGGCACATTTTAGATCTGCCATTGGTGGCGTGGGAGTCTCATAGACCCAACATATAAAGCATCTGTCAAATACATTTCTGTGACCTCATGCAATTTGCCCAGCATATTGTGAAGAGGATCTCTCAGGAGAATTCTGCTCCAAAATATGTTGATGCTACTCTGAAAAATATATGTGCCAAATCAAAATTTGTAGATCAAAGCATAGCTGGCAATCCTGTGCATTATATGATATATCTAACATCCAAGGTAACACCTCATCAGAACCCTCTCAAAATATGCTCTGGAATTACAAACACTGCTGGAAGATAAGCCATTGTTTCCATGGTGAAAGTCAGGCGAAGGGGCCGTTGATGAGTGAAATATATTATTCCCAACACCTGCTGGCTCCAGAAGCCGTACACAACTGCTTCTGTGTCAGGATTATTGCTGACAAGATATTTTTACTGAGATTCTTCTTTTGCTTACCGTGCAAATAATTTGTGTGCTTAAAATGTCAAGCTTGTCGAAAGTCAATTGTCAGCGGTCGTACCACCTGCAGTTCAGACCAGGTAATTCACCTAGAGTTAAGCGTGTTTGGGCCTGGCCAGTACCTGGGTGGGAGGCCGGCTAGAAAAGCTGAAGTGCTGCTGTGGCCAACAGGTTAGGCCTTTCTGTGGACTGCAGAGCAGTAATTGGGATCTTCTGCTATAAAAAAAGGTCCCCTTGGCATCTTTCAAATGAAAGGGGGCGGTACCCCGATGTCCTTGCTAAATTGTCTACTGTGGTCCTTTCAGATCTGGCCTCCTAATCATCCACTACATGTAACTGGTGAATTCTATCCTGCCCCATCACCACCCAAGCTACAGTGTGGTGAGTGTACTGGTGCAGAATGGCTACCCTTGCATCATCCAGGTGGAGGCCACACAGTGCTTGTTTATGAAATGGCTCCCAATTGATTCTGTGAAGTGCTTTGGGTATCTTGAAAAGTGCTACATAAATGTAGCCTTGCTTCATCGTCAACAAAATGCACCATTTTTCCAGCGCTTGGATATTAAACCCTAACCGTCCCGTGAATGTGTTCAAGACTAAGATCTTGTAGAACAGTGTTTCCCAACCTGGTCTTTGGGAAAGATTTTGGCTTTCTCCCTACCAGTAGCTGGGAGGGACCAAAAACGTGGACTGTCTGGAGGTCCCCAAGAACCTGACTGAGAAAGACTGTTGTGCAACAATCTAGTTATTTCAAGCCAGACTTATATTAACAAGAAGTTCATAGGCAGGTGACAGAAACTTTCTCTTCTCAAATAATCCTGCACAAGCAAAAATATGTCATAGTAAATTGGTCTTCAGTCATTGCAATAATTACTGATGAGCAGGTTTTGGTTCATCCTCTTCAATGGCAGGAACAAGGAATTCTCCAAAGATTATTCGAACATGGGTCATTCTGAAGGATCATTTTGTCGATTTTATTGCGAATATCTAAATGAATATGCTGAATCAGCTGCTCGAGGGATGGGATGACGGTGATTACCTATGCTTCGAGCTTCCCACCCCTGGGGAGTTGTTGTTTTCTTCTGCCTGTACAGCTTCACACCACTTTCATTAAAGTATATGAAGTCAGTTGTGGGTCTTTAACCACACGGCTCTATATGCAAATGTGTTTTAAGGGTAGAAGATATTAAATGATCTGCTGGGTGATACACAATATAACAACATGCTTTATGCTGACAGTGTGTTCAATAAACATTACTGATCCTACAAAACTGTTACCTGAAATTATTACCAATGTTGAAAGATTGCAGAAGTACCTGTTTGTACGTATCACTATGAAGTCAGTGATAATTCGGTAACGCTTTACATTAACTGCACCTTCGTAATGCTTTTATATTGCATTCATAAAACATTCAGTGCACCTTCATAATGTATTCATTAAGTATTCATAAATCATTCATAAACATCATGTATGTATATCTTCACATCCTAACATCCCTTAACATTAATATACATTAATAACAAACATTATATAATAATAACAAACATTATAATTGTATAATCATGTAATGTTTCTTATTAATGTATATGAAAGCTGTTAAGGGATGTTAGGATGTTAAGGTGTACTTGCATGCCGCTTATGAATGTTATATGAATGTATTATGGATGCATTATGAAGGTGCACTGAATGTGCTATGAATGCATTATGAAGGTGCACTGAATGTGCTATGAATGCATAATGAATGCATTATGAAGGTGCACGTAATGTAAAGCATTACTCATAATTCTAATGAGAAGCAGAGAACATAGACTCTGTGTGTAACTGCCCTCCAGTTGATGAAATATTAGGATGCAGAGAGTTTCGACGGGTGATATGAGCGTTTATTGCTTCAACAATGAACACCATGAAAACTGTAAAATAGCAGTATACAGAGACGCTTAGTTACAGTATCACAACAGACAAGTAATATTCACATTCTCAAATAAAGCATTTACAGACAAATAATATTAAAGTATCACACCTCGTTCCGCTCTCCAAAGGTGCAGTTAACCACTTTAGCTCAAATGAGAATTTATACAGAAAAGATTCACACAAAAAATAAAGGAGATCTGCACTACCGCCTTGTAGTACGGCTACACAACAAAACCTTTTCCTCTCTTTTCCCGTGGCGAGGGTCCTTGCTGCACACAAGTTGTTACAAAAGAGGGCGCCCGATAACAGTGCCTGAGCAAACCGGTGGTCATTAACACAGGTCTTTGCATATAGGAGAGTTTTTTAAAACAGTGACCTTAATCCTGGGTGGATCACAGCTGGGGCCCAGAGGCCCAGGTCACAGAGTGGCCTCAAACGATGTCCGCGGTCCATGGACAGCTTTGGCATTACGCCATCCCATAGATCCCGTAGCTATAGCAGTACTCGTTATTTAATAAGGCCCAGGGCTTAGACACTACATCAGTTTTGGCCAGCTGTGGTTTTTGGGGCCCCAAGGCTCCTTCAGTTACCTCGGGGGCCCCAAAAGGCTCATACCCAGGGGCCCAAGTATGCTGAATATCTTTATCAAGTCCTTTGGACGAGAGATAATGTATACAATGTTATGTTGTGAATATGCTCACCAAACATTCTGCAGAACGAAACAGAAATTGTTCTACAAAATGTTTCAAATGTTCTCAGCTACGTGAGATACAAAGCACCATGTTGCCTTCCTTGTTCCACAGGGCATTCAGATCTTCCTCCTGATCCCAGACTGGGGAAGGATCAACACTGCGCTCCGCTCCCTGCCCACGCCCACCGTCTCTATCGGGCTGCATTCCAAGAAGTATAACGTCAGGGCTCAGCATGGGAAGGGTCTCCCCGAAGTCTACAGGAAGATGGAGACCGACTTCACCTCCAACTTCCACATCTTGCCTTCTTCCTCAGACTTGTCCAGAGAGACAGAAACATAGGAGTGGTCAAAAACATCATTTTCACATTTGACATCACCACCAGGTCTGGTCTGGTTTCAACGCTTTTCCCTGCAGTGCCACCGGGTTTGGGAGTCAGACAGAACAGCGTGGGGTCGTAACCTGGCCACATCCTTCTCATAAGTCCACCGACCTCCCCAGGGGCCGCGCATCTCCACAAGGGGACGCCGCCGTTACTGCGATGAAGTACCTGCTGGGTATTAGCTGGATGTGGGAGCACGGGCACACGTAGGGCTCAGTCAGCTTCGCGGTCAGAACGATCCTGATGTAAAAACAACTTAACGCTTTTAATTCCTCCTTCATTTCTCTACTCAACAGATTGTACTGGTAACCAGAAAAGCGATTTTCCATGTGATACCTACAAAGCCAGCGAGAAAATTTCTAGAGGTTTAAGAGAGCTTCACAATGTCAGACCTGCACAGACCTGGGGAAATGTCCACAAACTGGGTGCTACTGTTAGTCAACATGATGGTTCCCAGTCACCATTTCCAGCACTATTGAAATCTCACCAATGAAAGTTCTCTTGGAAATTTGGTGGGGTATTTGTTTTACTATGTAGGCTATTTCCCAGTTTTAAGTGAATACTTTTGTGTCGATATCCTGTCTGCTGTTATCTCACAGGAAATGTGCTTAATAAAACATTTGGCTAATAAATACGATGCTACTGTCATTTTCTGAGCACAGCTGAAACTAGCAGATTGTATGAATCACAGTGTAATTCTTATTGAATCCTTACTGTAGCTGTGTATTTGCCCAACTTCCGCTCGGGCTGATGCAGTATTATATGCGTTTTGTTTTAAAACTGAAGGCATCAGTTTTGCCTTAAATAATATAAAATATCATGCACAATCAGAACTAGTTTCAATTTGTTGTTCTGTGATAGATTACCTAAGAAGTACTCAGCTGAACAGGAAGATATGTGTGGACAGAGAATCTTTACTGCCTTTCAAAAGCTACACTTTGGAGCAAAATAAAAACATTTACAGTAATGAAAAAAAAACCCAGCCGTGGGTAAACATGTTAAACATCTTTAACGGGATGGCGGCGGTTTGGGTTCCTTCGTTTGGGCTGCATGTGAGCAGCTGGCGCGTTCTCCTGGCTCCTGCGTGCAGCAGATCTAATCTTATAATATCTGCTGAGGCTCTAAGCGTTTTCTTTGTCAGCAGCTGAAAGCATAAGTAAACCTTGTTACCTGAGCTACCCCTGTGTTGATCTTTATACTTTTTGACAACATAATTGCTGTGCACAATCAGCAGATTCAAATTTACATTAGATAACTTTCACCTAGGTCCACGTGACATCAGGGGTTCTGGCTGAAGAACCGAATGATACCTGAACATTCTGCCGTTGTCATGATGCAAGAAAGAAGGAGACGGGGAGCACTTCATTGTTTATTTTAACACTGAGTGTGAATGAGCTTCGGCAGTCTGCATATAGCAGAGACGAGGGCAGCTTGAAGAAAAATGCTAAGTGAAGCCAATTTTAAAGAAAAGCATGCAAGTATAATACTGCAAGATTTAAATGATTAGCAGGCATGTAGACAGATAGTAAAATTACTCTATCGAGGGGGACCTGTCGAGAGGGTTACACAACACTCAATTCAATTTATTTCTGGCTACAGACATTAAATTATGACACATAATTTTAGTGTTTGATATGAAGTGCTTTGGATGTTTTCGCGATGACAGTAAATGCTCGTGTGTCTGAAGATCGTGGGATCTAAGGGGGTCCAGATGTTCCGTCACAGCTGGCACAGAGACACGTGGGACGGTTCCTCCCAGCTGTCCAGCCGATGGCTGTGTCCGGCCTTGACTTCAAACCCCATGCCAAATGCCGGGTGCAGAGGCTGAGTGAACGCAGAGTGGAACGTATGCAGCAGCGTCACCGTGCTGGAGGCAATGCCGTAGAAGGACAGAGTGCCTCTGGACCAGTCCAGGTAGACCCCAACTCTTTCGGGCTTGGGGCTCGGTACGGCGATATCCAGAAACCTGCCACCATGCCGGGCAGAGTAGCCAGCCTCGGAGCAGAACAGGCTCCAGGACTGCTCGTTGTGGCCCAGCTGGCTGTCGTCACCTTTCCCCTTGCGGGCTATGCCTGCATAGGCCACGCCCACAGAAGTCCAGCAACCAGCCCACTCGACCTCCCAGTAGAACCTGGACTCGGACAGATCCTGGGAGCACAGTACCTGCTCCAGGCGCTCAAACCTCTCTGCATGGCTGGGGTAGGACTGTTCGGAGTCCAAGGTCACCTTTTGATTCCCGTCTGACAGAGATAGGTGCTTATTGGCCGTATTGGGATCCATTGTGAGCTGGCAAGCGTCTGCAATATAGAATTTGGCTTAGTCTGCAAAATAGAAGTTTTATTCTGTCCAAATTTTCTGAGCAAACAATTTTCTGAGTTAACTTATGCACTTGGGTGTAAACAGAAACCAGCAATACAAAAACGAAAAAGGTTTTGCAGCTTTTCAAAACTTCTCTAGAGCAGTGTTTCCCAACACGATCCTCAGGGACCCACAGACAGTCGACGTCTCTGTTCCCCCTCACCAACCCCCTGACAGATTGCGGTCCCCGAGAATTGGCATGAAAACGCTGCTCTAGAGGGTTAATTTACAACACTTACATTTCAGCAGCCCTGATTTGTTCCTGTTCTCTCCAGCATGGTCTGTGCTGCAGATAAACCAGATGGTCAGATGTTTACAGAGAGCCAGCCTGTCAGCCACAGTATCCTTCCTTCCCAATTAATAACCGTTCAATGCTCTCCCAGCACTAGTCTTGTGGTGTCACTGTTCATTTTTAAATACATCTTACTTTAAACTTTTTTCTTTTTGTCACTTTGTTTTGTCTGTGTCCCGTTGCTGTGTAATTGCTCCATCTCAGGAGAAACACGTTCAGCAAATGAATGAATGAAGTGTGAAAACAGCTGGTGGCTGATATAGGGGGAAAGTGTCAGGCGATATAAAATTGTTATATAGCATCAATACAAATAACATACTGGCATTATTATTAGCAGTAGCAGTGACCCGCCAGTGGCCTTGGACTGGCGGAAGACAGCTGGGAGGTATTATTAATGTTCCTCACTGCGGGGGAGCATCACCTCCACACTCTGCTTTTGCGGTTTGTACATGCACACAGACTCACTTCAGCGTCTCCAGTTTACATTTGGGATTCCCCAGTAGTGCAGAGAGCAGTTTGACCCCCGAGTCTCCTGGGTGATTGTAGCTCAGGTCCAGCTCTCTCAGGTGCGAGGGGTTTGACCTCAGGGCTGAAGCCAGAGATGCACAGCCTGCCTCTGTAATGCAGCACCCTGATAGGCTGTGGAGAGGTAAAAATGTGGGCCATGAGTACCGGTGCGAGCAGGTGTTTTTTATAGCCATGCTAATGCTAATCCCTTGAAAGGGAACCGCAGCCCCCAGGGCCTTGCCAACACAAACTGCTTTCCCCTCGTCTCTGTGAGTCTCACACTGACCAGAGCTTCTCCAGCCTGCACTGGATGCTCCCCAGCCCCACCGACAGCAGCTTCACGCCCTGGTCCTGTAGATCATTGTCCCTCAGGTTCAGCCTCCTCAGCTTGGAGGCCATGCAGCTGATTGCTGAGCCCAAGGCCTCACAGCCTTTCATCGTGAGTCCACATCTCTCGAGGCTGAGCAGAAATGTGCAAAACGAAGCTTTAATTTCATTATTATTACGTCATTACCATGGGTGGCACATTGGCTCAATGCGTAGCACTGCTACCTCGTGCCGTCCAAAGATATAGTCAGGCTAACTGGCTAATAGGCTAACTAAACTACCCTATGATGGATAGGTATGTCATCCAGGGAGAGCCCCAGCCTTGTGGCCTGTGTTTCCTCAGACAGACTGCAGCCCCTTTGACCCTCATCCAAATAAGCAGTTGGAAGATGACTGAATAATAAACAACTTTCCTGTCATAAAACATTTGAACCGCCCCAGTAAAGTTCACTGGCGTTCCATGAAAAGACGCAGCTCTGACCTCAGTGTCTGCAGTTCACAGGCGCGGTTATTCAGCCCAGCAGAGAGCAGCTTCACTCCTGAATCCTGCAAGTCATTGTCATTCAGGTCCAGCTCTTTCAGTTTTGATGACTTTGAGCTAAAAATGTTCTTTAGTCCCTCACAGGTTTTCTCCGTGAGTTTACACCAATTCAACCTGAAGAAGAGGTTAATTTTGTCTTGAATCTACAACTGTAATCTCTGCAAAGAATGTCACTGACGGATATTGAAATAAACATACAACATCAATGGTATTATAGAGTACAGCACTGAAATGTTGTATCTTATTAAATATACCTACAAAGACCGGACTGTGGAAACCCTTTAATATACCATGAAAACGTAAGTGAAGGAAGCTTCATTCCCACCTCATTGTCTCCAGGGTGCACGGAGTCTTAGCCAGTGCTTCCAAGAGCTTCTCCGTTCCCAGGTCCTGCAGGTCATTGGTGCTCAGATCCAGCTCTCTGAGATTCTGGGCTTTGGCCAGGGCTAAGGCAAGGCTGTCACAGCTCTTTCCAGTGAGGTTACACCCGTCAAGTCTGAGTGAAAAACAGAGTGTGACTTGGAAAATGGTAATGGAAAGTCAAAAGGAGGCAGTCACATTTTGTACCTGATTACTGGAGAAACAAATCATTGAAAAAATCATTTGCACAACTTTTATACATTTCTATGAACATTTCCCTTTGAATAAACTGCTTTCAGTTTTTCTGTAAATGTAATAATTAATTCATAATGTAGGTACTTTTTTTTTTCTCTGTTGATTATCTCCAGACCTCAGTATCTCCAGTTTACAGTCGGGGGTCTCTAGGCCAGCAGAGAGCAGCTTCACTCCAGAGTCCTGTAAGTCATTTTGGCTCAGAATCAGCTGTCTCAGGTCAGAACTGAGAGCCGGGCCCAGTGATTCACAGCAGACCCTGGTGAGGTTGCAGTTGTCCATCCTGTAAAAAAAACGCAGTGCCCCAATGTACCAGTTACGCATGATGTCATCGAGGTGGAGCATCAATGTGTGTCACATGTTGGGAGGCACTCTGGCACTTACAGAGCCACTTTGGAGAACCTGATGACGGGCAGCAGCCTCAGTAGCCCCACATCTGACTTGACATACTTCTTTAGGTCAAATTCCTCTAGCACGTCTTCAGACATCAACAGAATGTAAGCTAGTGCCGACCAATGCGCAGGCGAGAGGGATGCCTCCCGTCCTTCAAGGCTGCCTGCATTCAGGTAGGACTGGACCTCCTGGACCAGAGAGGTGTCATCCAGTTCAATGAGACAATGGAAGAGGTTGATGCTGCTCTCCGGGGAAGAGTTTTTCTTGATCTTCCCCTTGATATACTTGATTGTTTCCTCAAGGCTATCTGCGCTGCTCGTAGTTTCTCTCAGGAGGTTTCTGAGAAGGCTTGCTGACTCCTTGGAGTTCCTGGAGATGCCCAAGAGGAATCGAAGGAACAGATCCAGCTCCCCATTCTTATATCGCAATGCCTTGTCCACTGCTCCTTTGTGCAAGTCAAATAATGAGCCTTTTTTGAATAGCTTGGAAATCTTTTTACCTATTTTTTGCTTTTCGTACAGGTTTATTTTGTCATTCTTGTACCTCAGGAACACATAGAGGGCGGCAAAATACTCCTGGATGCTTAGATGTATGAAGCTGAACACTTTCCCTTGTGTGATCTCTGAATCCTTGAAGATTTCTGTGCATACACCAGAGTACACTGATGCTTCACTAACATCAATGCCACAGTTGGTCAGGTCCTCTTCATAAAAAGTGAGGATTCCTTTCTCTAGGTGGTCAAAAGCCAGCTTCCCTAACTTTAGAATTATCTCCTTTTCCTTGTCAGACTGTGCCTTTGCCTCAGGACTGGCACTTCCTACATATTTCTGATTCTTCATGTTAGTCAGGATCAGCAAAAAACTTGTATACATCTGAGTGAGGGTTTTAGGGCCAGTCGAGTCCCTTTGATCTCCTCCATCCAACAGCTTCTCAAGGACAGTAGCTGAAATCCAACAGAAGACAGGTATGTGACACATGATGTAGAGGCTTCTTGTTGACTTTACATATGTAACAATTCTTCTACATAAGGCCTCATTGTGGCTGAACCTCTTCTTGAAGTACTCCTCCTTCTGTAGATCTTTAAAGCCTTTCACATCTGTCACCCGATGGACATACTCTGGGGGGATCTGGCTGGTAGCTGCAGGTCTGGAAGTAATCCAGAGGAGAGCAGAAGGAAGGAGGTTTCCCTTGATGAGATTTATCAGCAACACATCAAGCGAGGTTGGATCTGCTACATCTGACCACTTTTTCACCTGGAAATTGAGCTCAATCCTACTTTCATCAAGACCATCAAAGATAAACAAAACTTTCCTGTTCCCCAAGAGGACATTTCCGTATGTTTCCAACTCTGGGTGGAAATAATGAATCAGCTTCAGCAAGCTGAACGGTTCATTTTTGATCGAATTGAGTTCACGGAAAGGAAGAATGAAAGTGAAATACAGATCCTGGTTTAACTTTCCTTCTGCCCAGTCGAGGATGAACTTCTGCACGGAGACTGTTTTTCCAATGCCTGCTATACCCTTGGTTATCACTGTCTTGATTTGCTTCTTCTGCCCAGGTAAAGGCTTGAAGATGTCGGTGCACAGCACGGCGATTTCTGGGGCAGCCTGCTTCTTGGTGGCCCACTCTACCTGCCGCACCTCATGCTCACTGTTAACCCCTTCGCATTCGCCCTCAGTCACATAGACATCTGTGTAGACGTCGTTGAGAAGAGTTTTGTTACCCTGCTTGGCCACACCCTCAGATATCTCCCTATACTTTGCGATCAAATTGGATTTAAGATTGTTCTGTGCTGCCTTCATGGACTTCTCTGAGGAATAGAAAAGTAAAAATGACATGAAGGCCAAACACAAAAACGCAATACAGGAAACAAAGGAATGAATTATATGACTAGCACCTCTAGTGTTTAGTAATAGCACTGCAGCCATGAAAAACTGGCAAATTAGATTCACTTTTCAAATTACAATTAAAGATCGGGGAAAGCCCCTTTCTCAAATGCGATTCCCCAGTTATCCATTGGATTATATGGTGCTTTATCACACAGCTACAACGTGCAAAGAAGCAGTGAAATATATGATTGTGTCTCTGTCACTTTACAAAGACATCGGTGGCTCAGCATCAGTGGGGCTGTGGGAGTTACGGTACATTTTAGCTGCCCTCTCTAATGTTCTGAATCATACAATCTGGCATTTTCTGTGCCGGTGATCTACTCACCCTGGTCAGCAGGTACCTCTAATCCTGTGCCTGTTATGGGAAAGAAAAAAGAGTGTAATGTTAAAGCTGGAAAAGGGGGACGCTGTGTGCCAAGGTCTTCTAGCATTTTATGAATGAATGAATGAAGGTGCTTTACAGAATCAATGGGGAGCCACTTCAGCCATCACCACTGTGGTGCTTTTATTCTGTCATTCTATGTATTTAGCATAAGTGTTTCCCCCAAGCGATGGACATATGAGGAAAGCTGGGCCAACCTGCTGGTGTCTTCTCCTACTTTACAAATAACAACAAAAATTAATGTTCTGAGATTGCGCTTTCCTTGTATTCCACAAATAGTGTGGCAACGTTCCCATAGTAACATTTGTGAATTATTTCGAGTGAATTTAGATCATCAAAATAATCGATTAATCAAATTGAATCATGATAGATTAAAGACTTCCAGCATTGTTCCCCCAGTTATTGTAATCGAATCACCGTCAGGTCAACAAGTTATATGTATAGTGCAAACTGATCCTATTGACAGGCTGATGAAAGCAAATTCGAATAAAAGCATTTATCAAGACAGACAGTTGTAAAAATCAAAAGAATATACTTTGTTTGCGTGCTTTCTCCAGACGGCCGGCAAGCTCCATCTGCCTCATTTTCTTCAGGATGTGTATGGTGACCTCCAGCGCCCCCTGTCTGCCATAGCTCTCCACCATCCGCGTCACGATGTCAGTTGAGCTGGCATTTTCCAGCTGGCCTTTGGGGATGTGCTTGAATCCTTCCAGGAGGTTCTTGTGGGAAAGGTAGAACCTGAACTGCTTCAGCTCATCCTTAACCAGATCCTCCAGGGTGGAGAAAAGCTGGGAAGTGATGTCTGCCATTGTTTCAGCTGTAAAAGCATAATACTGTGGTTAAATAAAAAACGAAAACTTTACAAGACAAAAAGCTAGGAAAATAAATAAAACAGATTTGTTACAAAACAATGGTTAGCAAAGACAGATCTGTTGTAAAATAAAAAGGAGAGAATATTAGCAGTAACACTAAAATGTCTGTGATAAGCTTATCAGTTAGTATATTCACACAAGCATGTGATAACATACGAGATAACATGCTCCTTGTGTTCATATCAGGTTACAAAGAACCAGAAACTTCTGAACCAAAAGTTCAGTAATCATTCCTGATTGCACTGTATTTATTAAGGTTACGATGATGCACCAAAAATCAATCCAAAATCCTGTATATCGCTAAAAAATGTAAGCATAATAGATACATAATACATTTTGCTGCCACATTCTTCATAACCATGGTCAGACATATTCCACAAAAGATGTATGAACCACGTATATGTAATAAACAATATGTATGTGTAATAAACACTATGTATGTGTAATAAACACCATGTACTTTTAATAAACACTAGGTATGTCTATTAAACACTATGTATGTGAAATAAACAGTAGGTATAAGCACCGTTTTTGCTGACTTGATAAAGTAAAATGTATGGCTATATTCAAAGTCCAGGTGCTACTGTTACAGCTGTAACACACATAATCATATTTTATGGATAGAGATGCCAAATGACTCTAGACATACAGCATATAAAATCCTAAATTCTAGCATAATTCCTGTTTCAGCCATTTCTTTCATCTAATTTACTATATATTTAATATGCTTATCATTTATTTAGTCACATCCTCTGTTACAATCATTTCTTCAACGTGTGTTATATATATTCCTGCAATATTCGGCTGTACAGTGCCGACTCAAATGCCTGCGTTGATGTTTCGTAAGTGCCCGTGTCTTGTTTTGTGCAGTTTAATCGTGTCAGATATTCAAATAATAATTCCAAAGTACTGATGAACAAAAGGCAAATAATAATTTCAAATTTTCATCACAGACTTTTCTAAATGTTTGCCCCAAAATACTTAATGTTATGTCCTATACAAAATAATAATGTCTTACTCTGAAAAAGGTTCCATGTTGTTCTACTGGGAATTTTAATAATAAACGAGGATATACCACTCTTGTTGTTGTTCACTGTAAAGTTTTATGAAAGCTATGCAGTCAGGTAATTTTATGTTGACTTACCAGTAGGACTGCGGTCCTCGTTATAGCGGATGAATCTTGGATTGAACTTGCTTTCATAAACCTCAGTGACTCCTAGTTAAATCGCAAGCAGACACAATCTGTTAGCAGCCTCATCTACATCCACAAGGGACTGATGTTTATGAGGTGCAGGCTTGGTGTATGACTCACAGCAGCAACAACTTTATATGCTCTCAGATTAGTTATAAGTAATAAGTTACTTATTCTTTTATACAGATGGCTGAGGGCAGAATACCGAGTGACTGAGGGCAGAATACCGAGTGACTGGGGGCAGAATACCGAGTGACTGAGGGCAGAATACCGAGTGACTGGGGGCAGAATACCGAGTGACTGAGGGCAGAATACCGAGTGACTGGGGGCAGAATACCGAGTGACTGGGGGCAGAATACCAAATGACTGAGGGCAGAATACCGAGTGACTGGGGGCAGAATACCGAGTGACTGGGGGCAGAATACCGAGTGACTGGGGGCTACGTTTGTCTGGTTCATGTGCATTCCTTGGCATTTGAGGCCCTCTCGCCGTTTTCTGCCAGTCCTAGGGGGGCGGGGTCACTTGTTGTGAGGTGAAGATCTAGCACATGAGCAGTGGGATTGACTGCAGGCCAAAGACATCATGATAAACGTCACAATCATGAGACAGGCCCCTTTCAGAAAAACCGCTCCGCAAAGCAAAAAGTCGCATGTGTGGAGAGCATTCACTGTGCACTGCAGCATCTGCGGCGACTTCCTGCTGCAGTCCAAAGACGTGCAGATAGGTGGAATGGACTCTTTAAACTGGCCATGCTGTACGAACGTCTTCCCAGTGATGGACTCAAATCTCGCTTCCCAGCATGGCTCCCTTTGCTGCCTGGGATGGACTCCAGGCCCGTCAGAACCCTGACGTAGATCAGCATTTGGATGGTGGATGGACGCATATTATTTACTGCGGTATCTGTAGGCAGATGGTCACTATGGAGAAGCTTTGCCTCCCACTGGCAGCTGGGAATCAGCTTTGCACTGTGAAAAAATGTGAGAAAAAAGACATTTGGGAGCAGCTGAGCAGAGTCATCGGATGCAGCAGGAGCCGGTAGATCTGTGAGGGAGGGAACCAGGTGACAGACTAGCCCCAGAAAAGGTGCCGCAGTCGCTCAGTCAGTAGCACTGCGGGTGGTTTCAGTCCCGCATCCCGTTTGTGCGTGTGGAGTTTCTCCAAAATAACTGCACACTTGAACTTGTAAACCCTCACCTCACTCAGACCTCCTAGTTATGAACATGTGATACAGGTTTCAGATTAAACTATCAAGAATTAGCAGGTGACATAAATCGGAGGAAAAGGGCGGGGCAGAAAGGGGGCGGGCAGAAAGGGGCGGGGCAGAAGGTATCACACTGCATGGTAGATTAAATGCACTGCTGCTTCTGTACCGTGCAGCAGGTGGCAGTATCACAGAGACGAGGGTAACCCTCCATTTACATGATACAGCAGCTGCAGTTACTTGGCTTGATAAACACACTTATAAACATACTTTACAATCATGACAAAAGCCTAATATAAATCCATGACAGTGACATTGTACTGTTGAAAAGAAAATTGACGTCGGGTAAATATGAAGAGTCCCTGTTTGTGCAGCAGGGGGCTTTTAATGGTCCCTCCTTGCATTTGCTTTTACCAAGATTTTACAAATGTACAATGGCGCCTCCATGTGGAAGAAATTTAATTCCTTTTGATTTACAATGTAGTGAAATGCATTAATGAAAGAACTGCCGATTTGGACAAATGCCTGTATATTTACATTTATCTGACACTTTCATGCAAAGCAAGTTACAGCAGAAAGAAAGGTTTCAATTTATGTGGCTCCCTGGAAGCTGAACCTACAACCTTTGTGTTGATGGCACGATGCTCAGCGTGGGTGTAATTAGCCATATATAACTAGCGATGCCCGTCTAATCTTTCTAAATGGACTGACAATAATAATAATTCACATTTGAGTCATTTTGATAATTAGGAAATCCGGGTTTTACTTGGGAATTCAAGTAATCAGAATGGAATCAGCATAGAGAGTTGGCAGGGTCACTCTTCCAAGAGTGTCGGAAGCTGGGCAGGTCAGAGGCATGTGGAAACACAGGGTGAGTGCCAGGGTAGCGGTGCTGACGGAGCGTCGGACAGGCAAAGGTGAGCAAGTAACAGGAGAGGCAAAAGACAACGAGGGAACACTCAGTAAGCACCGTGAAAGGAAGCAGCAAGGGCTGCAGACAGTCCCTGGAGTGGCTGGGGGTTGAGGGCCGCGGTCAGGGGGCCAGTGATCTGAGAAGGCGGCCTCCCGGTCACGGACTCTGCGGAGTCACACACCACCTAGATTGAAACAATAATTACCTTGAATAAAACAGTAATTATCTGTCGTGATTTACGCATTTTAACGTAAATGTTGTACTATACTGGTTGTCCAAGTACTGAAAGTCAGTCGTCAACACCTTGCTTTTCCTTACAGTGATCAAAGACAGCAGGAATTATGTCAGTTATTACGAGTCACATATTAACCATAAACTCCACAAGTGCCTCGGGTTTCTGTCTAGTGCTTAGGGCGCAGTGAGCGATTTGGGATAAAGGCAGTGACTGTGGATTCAAATTCAAAGTTTTGGTCACTAGATGGCAGGAGATTATTTTAATATTTACCTTACAGATCTGTCATTTACCTTACCTCAATCCAGCCATGTTCCAAGCTCTTGTCTAGCACAAGATCGTGAAAAAGACTGGACCGTATCTTAAGTAGCACTGGGCACTGCAGTCGGGATGCCACTGGCACGATATTGGTACAGCTTGTTTACTACTGCGTGCAGTATGACTGAGCAGAATCATCAAATAAGAGCAAGGATGTACCTAGAAATTTTGGTTACCCTGACAAAATATAACTGTCCCCCCCTTCTCTCTTCTTTTGCAGTTTATCTTTTACCAGCATCTGTAATGAAATTAAATTCTAGTAATCTAAGGGCGAGAAACAGTAGGGCTAAACCTCAGCCACTGACAGGTGAAGTACGCTAACACCGAACCAGCAGTTTAGGGCGAGCGGTCCACCTGAGCTGAAATACGGCGCCTTGTGTCGCCTGCAGTAGTTACTTACGCTGTTTCGCTTTCACTTCAGTGTTACCTTTCCTCGACCCCTCGGAATAGTTACTGCTCTTTTCCCTAGTTTGGTATGATTTCCAGGGCGATTTTAGTTAGTTAATGCGAATTATAAATAAAAAACTAAAGTGATTTAATATGTCTTGTGGGTATTTTATTAAAATTAAATAATTTACTGTAGCTTAGCTATTATGCGGTAAACTTTAAACCCACTGTGAGTTTATTCTGCTCTTCCCGTGTCGCCCGGTAATCCCAAAGCCACAAGCGGATCTCAGATAAACCAGAACGGCTTTCAGTATTTTCCCGAAAGTGCTTTGTGGACCTGTAACCTTTCCCTTGATCTGAAGGCGATCTCGCCAGCAATTAGGAAGTTGTCTGGGCTGCTTTGACGTTTTCGGTTTCCTGCCAAAGGAAAGGAGAGCAGGAGCGTGTGAGCCCCGCTTTGCCTCGTTTCTTTCTTTCTGTTTGCCCCGAAGCGGATCCTTTCTGCCCCCGCTGTCATGTCCAACAGCAGCGCTAACATCACCCTGCGGATGGCGCAGAAAGCCGTCAAGCAGCTGCGTTTCGAGGCCAGCGTGTCCAGGATCAAGGTGAGAGAGCGGGGCTGCGACGGGGAAAGGGCCGGGAGATGGCCACTACCCAGGGCCACCTGGACTGCAGTTTTCCTATGGCTGATATCGTAGATGTTTGAACTGTATATAGCCTAAATTAGAATACATTATTACAATCAGGAGCACGATAGAGCAGATCCGAATGCGTGTTGCATGTGTACTTCATATTACTATAGGATACTTTTCATTCAGGAATAACAGGGTATCAATTATAGAGCCTCTAAAAAAACTATCGAGAGTCATTGCTCGTTAAGAGTTTGTACTATTTAGTTTAATCTACAAGTAAATTTTAAATGTGCCGAAATGTGTTACTGTCGTTTAAAGTGACCGCTGATGTTGCTTCGCGGTGAAATTGTTTTTAAAAATGTTCCGGAAACGTCTGCTTGCGGGGGAGGCGTCGCACCGGCCGAGGTGAGAGAGGGTACTGGGAGCGGCATAGGGGTGTGGTGTGTGTGAGCGGCGTGGGGTTGCGGACATCTCACCTAGCTCCTGCTGACCATGCGTCTCCATTACCTCCTGGTGACCTTGCATCTCTCCTACCTCCTGCTGACCGCGCGTCTACCTCCTGCTGACCACACGTCTCTCCTACCTCCTGCTGACCGCGCGTCTCCCCTACCTCCTGCTGAACGTGCGTCTCCCCTACCTCCTGGTGACCTTGCATCTCTCCTACCTCCTGCTGACCGCGCGTCTCCCCTACCTCCTGCTGACCGTGCGTCTCCCCTACCTCCTGCTGACCGCGCGTCTCCCCTACCTCCTGCTGACCGCACGTCTCCCCTACCTCCTGCTGACCGCACGTCTCCCCTACCTCCTGCTGACCGCACGTCTCCTCTACCTCCTGCTGACCGCGTGTCTTCTGCAGGTCTCACAGGCCGCCTCGGATCTGAAGGGCTTCTGTCTGCAGAATGCACACAAGGACCCCCTCCTGATGGGGGTGTCATCCAATGACAACCCCTTCAGACCCCCCAAGTCTTGCAGCCTCTTCTGAGGTAACCCTGCCTTCATCCTGTTGCTTCCTTTTGTTCCCACAGGGGTGCTGAGCTGTTTCCCCATACATGAATGTCAATCTGTGTTTTTCTGCTGCTCTTTTTCATGTACACTGACCTCCTGCGGGGGGGGGGGGGG